>PVKS010002984.1:0-109879 GCA_004027875.1 Aplodontia rufa | reverse complement strand
TTATTTGTTTTCTGGAGAGAGAGGGACAGTGAGAGAAAGAATTCCATTTAGTTTTTCACGTGACTTTTGCTGCTCTGACTCTCCGTTGTATACATGGTGCTGGAGTTTCTATGCACGTCCTCATGCAAGCCAGGCAAGCGCTGATTATTTATTTATTTAAAGAGAGAGGGACGGTGAAATAGAAGGAGAGAATCAATTTAGTTTTTCATGTAGCTTTCATTGGACTGACATTTGGTTGTGTACGTGGTGCTGGGGTTCGAACCTGCATCCTCGCTCATACCAGGCAAGTGCTGTAACCGCTGAGCCACCGCTCTAGCAGCCGCCCCCCAGCATTTTTTTTTAAGTGGGCAAAAACATGTAAAGGTGTGTATTTGTATACACTTTATGGTTTAACCAAATTGTCAAATAGTGAAAAATCAGTGGCTGGCAATATCCATTTTTGATTAATTCCTCATTTTGTCCACATTGTTATCTCATTTTTTACCTGGAGTACCTGGCTCCATTCTATCCCACCATCTGTGCTTCACCCCATCTTCTACTCTTACTTTCCAGAGTCTTCTGAAGCCCCGTTCGCCCCAGACTGACTTCATTTTTGTAAAACTTTCCCCACATCCTCTTCCCTCAGAATTTCCCTATTAACTTAGCCCAACCTCTGTACAAACTCTTCATTTTATTTTTCCCTTGCTCTGATCTACCCACTTCTCAGATTTCCCTGAGATCTAGGCTATGAAGTAAGGCCCCCCACCACCATCACAGCCTCTCTCAAGTTTCTCTCTCTGACCCCTACTCTCCAGCTTTTTTTTTTTCAAGTGTGAAAGACCTATTCTCCAACTTTGATTCTTCTCAAAGATCCCCCCTTTCATCTCATCCTGCCTTTTCTCATTAAGGTGACTGCTCCTAGAGCTGGGGGTACAACTCAGTGATAGAGTGTTTGCATAGCATATGTGAGACCCTGGGTTCCATCCTCATCATTGCCATACCCTCCCCCTCCTAAGAAAGAAACAACAGTTCCCAAGGTTTGTCTTTGATTCCCTGTTGACACTTCTCTTCTGGACTGCTCTGGGCCCTTCTATGTCCTTCTCAGGTATCCAAGTCACCATTCTTTAGGGTACTTTCTCTAGAAGACAAAACTTATGGCTACTTCCTTATTCCTCTGAAAATGATGAGAAAGCTGTGGTTACCCTAAGAAGCCTGGGGAGACCTCAACCACACCCCCAGGACCAAATCAAATCAGGCCCTAGCCCTGGCCTTGGTCTCAACCATCTCTAACCCTTACCACCTTTCCCTCCTCACTCCAGTATAATGAATTCCAGTGAAGCAGCAATGCAAAACTTTTTACCCAAGAGCCATTTATCTAGGGTGATAATTCGTGACAACGTCAGTGCACAACGAATTTATGAGTTGGAGGTAAATTATATACAAGTTTTTGTTTAGCGTGTTAATGGCTTAACCCATATTCCTTTTACATTCCACATTCTGGGGGAGTAGATCCCAGGGGTGATAGGAAGTCATCAAGATGTTCTAGGGCAGACGAGTTACTGGCTTGCCCAAGGTGTCACACCTGTTCCTTAACTGAAGGAGCCAGGGAGAAAGACTCTTCTTGACTGTTGAACTTCCCTCCATGTTCCTCCATGTTGGATGGACCCATGGGATTCTTACATAGAAAAAGGAGTGGAGAAGGCCTGGGGATATAGCTCAATGGTAGTATGTTTTCATAGCATGCCTGAGGCCCTGGTTTTCATCCCTACTACCACCCAAAAGTAAAAATAAAACAAGTGGAGAGTTCTTAAGAGAGAGAGAACCAGAGCCTCTTGAGAGCCATAGAAACCTAAAGCAGGGTCTAGGGTGAGGGGTGTAGCTCAGTGGCAGAACACTTGCCTAGCATGCACAGTGTAAATGGGTTCCACCCCCAGCATTACAAAACAAAATCCCAAAGCAGATCAGGTCCTGGGTGTTTGCTAAACTTGTAGTGGAGCAGTGTAGTAGACATAAGATAGACTTGGGCTTTGGACAGCCTCGAGTGAACTGTACTTCTTCCTGGGCTCTGTTTTCTTATTTGTAAAATAGGATCAATTAAGACCTTTTCGATTGCAGATTATATAAACTTCAATTAGTTCAAGCAAAATAGAGAAAGCTGTGTTTACATAATCAAGGATGGATAGGGCAGGGTCACCAGTGTTTGGGATGAGAGAAACTAGGGGTTCTAATACCATTGGTATGTCTTCCACTCCCCATCTTTGTCTCTTGCTGCTTTCCACGTGTTGTCATCATCATAAGGCCTGCTTTCTTTGGAGTAGGGCAAGGCCACCTGGGTACGTAGACCACACCACAAAGGAAATACAGTGCTTCTGCTGTTGATGAAGCTAGTCAAGTCCTGGAGCCCCAATTGGCCCCAGTTGGGTCTTGGGCCACTTTTTCAAATCATGGTGATTAGGTGGTGTGTTGTATTCTCACTGGCTTGGACAGGTTGGGGGCCCAATCTTTACACCCACTGTGTAGGGAATATTATACCTTGTCAATGGGGCAAAAATTTCTGAAATACTGTACATGGAAACCTCTGCATTATCTAGAGGGCTATGTCATTCTTCAGCCATCCAGAAAGTTCCTTTTAAAGCAATGTTTAGCATTGTAGGACTTGACATCCATTATATATATATATCCATATATATATATATTTTTTTTTTTTTTAAAGAGAGAGGGACAGTGAGAGAGACAGAATCAATTTTTATTTAGTTTTTCATGTGGCTTTCATTGCTCTGACCCTTCTCTGTGTATGTGGTACTTAGGTTTGAACTCACATACTCATGCATGCCAGAGAAGTGCCGTAATCGCTGAGCCACCTCTCTAGCCCCAACATCCATTATATATTATTACCTTCATTTACTAATTCAGGAAATCAAGACTAAGACATAGAATAACTTTACTCAGGTCGTGTGGCAAGTCATTGCAGAGTTGCAATCCAGGGTCTGACTGGCCATTTTGCAGATTCTCTCTTAAGGAAAGGAGTGTCTTCTCTATGTTTATAGACCTGGAAACTAGCCCAGAGACTGACTTGTAGGAACTCAGTAGATTTGAGGGCCTCAGTAACAGTGTGGCAGTATTTCTGTCTGGCCACCAAAAGTATTCACATTCGGGAAAGAAATAGCTTTGATTAGGCACTGATTTCAGTGAAGACAACTAAATTCTAGTGTCTTGGGAATCCTTTGGGCATGCTCTGAGAACAGTAGATGATGGCCAGTATGACTCATCTACAGCTATGGCTCTCAAGCAGGATAGTTTTGCACATTGGCAATGTCTGGAGATATTTTTGGTTATCACAAGTGGAAGCAGCTTAGGTGCTACCATCAAGTACCTCTACTCAAATAGGTAGAGGCCAAAGATGCTGATAAATATCCTACAATGTGCAAAGAATTGACTATTCTCAAACATCAATAGTGTTAAGGTTGAGGAAGCCTGGTTTCTGGCAAGTAAGGCTCAAGGTGAAATCACCAGCTGAGATAGGGCAAAAAGCCTGCTGTCATGGAGTAGACTATAAAATAGTAGTAAAAGCAGCCTTTACTTCTCAGCTGCTGGATCAGAATCATCTCAGGTACATGGTAAAAATATAGATTTCTGGCTCCTATCCAAGCCTTACTAAACTAGAATTTCTGGGGTCTGTAATTTTACTAAGCAACTGAAGTGCTTCTTACATTCAGCGTGGTACGGAGACCACCAATTTATGTCTTTTAGTGCCCATTCTTTTTGCCACCTACCCTTCTCCTTTAACTTGCTGTATCAAATACAGCTAGTCAATGTCGACATTGACTAGCTTTTATTAAGAACTCCTTTGCTTAGCATTGTGCAAGATGTTCAAATAATTTTAGTGTTTTTCTGAACCCCCTGGAAAGCTTGTTAGGTCATCTCTTACCAGATTCTGTTTCTACATGCCCCAAACCTCCCATACTTCAAAACCCAACCCCAATTTATATGCCAACTCCTCCATGCAGCACTTTTTTTCAGAGTTGGGGATCAAATCCAAGGCCTCATGGATACTAGCCTAGACTCTACCCCTGAGATACACCCACAGTTCTATGACCCTTATCTTTCTCTCTCTCTCTTTCTTTCTTTCTTTCTTCTTTCTTTCTAAGACAGAGGAGTAGTGAGAGAGAGAGAAATAATCAATTTTATTTAATTTTTCATGTGGCTTTTGTTGCTCCAACACTTTGTTGTGTATGTGATGCTGGGGTTTGAACTCGTGTCCTTGCGCATGCCAAGCAAGTGCCAAAATTGCTGAGCCACCCGCTCCAGCCCTGTGCCCCTTTTCTTGATATCTGCCTTCTTTGAATTCTGTGCTGCTTTTAGGGATATATCAATTTTTTCTTGGCTTAGAAATATTTAGGAATGTGTCTTACTTCCTTACTATGTTGGTTATTGGACGCACCTGTGTCTGATTTGATTTCACATCCTCTCCTGCAGCTAGTTTGTTTGAATAAATAACTGAATGGAGAAGACAGATCTTACAATGTTGTTGGGACTGGACAGGACAGAAGTTATATAATAGAAACAATGATTAGAATTCATGGTGATAATATGGGATGTATTGGAATCACTAGATAATTAATAGGGACAAGGGGATTGGAGTTATAAAAAGAGGGAGAAATGAGATGTACCCTCCTCACCACCCCAACCCCTCATTTTTTCTTACTGGTTTTCACATAGAGATGTTGTTATAGTCAAAATCAGCTTCCTTGGCTGTATGCTGTAAGAAGGTACCAGAGGGGTTATACACTTCTTATAAACTGAGGTTCCCTATGAATCATGTATTTATGAAAAGAATATTGGGTGCAACAGGCACATTTTCCATTCTCAAATCAGCAGCCCTAGATGCCTTTCTTGCTGTGAAGTGGCTTCTTCATCCCTAACCTCACCTCTATTTTTTTTTTTTTGTAAGGTAAGAGCTTCAGACAAGACCAAGAAAAAGATGGGCCATTTGTATGACCATCTGAAAAAAAAGTTCATGACAGACCAACTCAGAAAGCTGGGGCGCTGGAGACGGGAATCCATGAACATTCAGCAGTACTTGGATAAAATCCGGACGCACAAACAACAGTTAAAACTGCAATCTCCCAAGAAAAACCATACACCCTAGTTATGGCAAAATGATTTGCCCCAGGGCCATGACTAGTCAGATCAGAGGAGGATTAGAAGTTAGCCAGCCTATACCATCATAGAACAATAAACTGAGACCAGCAGACAGCAGAGCACAAAAAATCCTCAGCAATGCTAATATTCTTTGTCCTATCCATCCTCTCTCTTCTGGGGAGAGAGATCCTGATAGTCCCATTGATGTTCTAATAGAAGAGGCTGAATCAAGCCAGCCTCCATGGATTAGGAAAAGACTGATATTTCAGCATTCACATTTCATTTTTGTTCCTTGCACAGGGAATTGAACTACTACCTAGCTAACTAACCCCAGTACCCATATTTCTGAAGTCATGTATCCCACCCAACTATTCTGGGAAATGGAAACTTAGATGAGAAGGGATCAGTAATACCACTGCCTTGCATTCCAGTGGTACGAAGGTCAGAGTAGGGCATCAGATAGTGTTATTTCTGTCACCTATCACCCATGTTACTTTATAACCTCCTTGGGCATCTGTTTCTTATCTGAAAGAATCAAAGGGATCCTGCCTCTAAGAACTGGCATGAGGGTGTCAAGCGCTTGCCCAGGGCCTATCATTTCCAATGGCTATCATCATGATGGCTTTATCTAGCTTCCAGCTTTGTTGGTCCCCACTCCCTACTCTGCTTTCTGTCCTGACTACATTCTGATAGTCCCCACTTTGGACCTTTATTTGTGAAGAACATTTTTGTAGAATGCCTCTTCAGGTCTCCTGAACTCTCATGAAACTGTTATTCAAGGCTTATTTCAGTACCATTTCCTGCGAAGTGTTTTCTGACCTCCTCCTGCTCCTTATCGGTACCTTCCCCTAGCCTGCCTAAGTCACATTAATTTCCTTTCCCCTTGAACTTGTGCTCTTGTGGCAGCTTCATTCTGCTTTGTGTGGTAGCTGTTTGGGTATTTGCCCTAAGAATTTGATTGTACACTCTGAAAGTGGGAACCAGGGACCCTTTGAGATTCAGTTCAGGGCTCATTTCTTCTTTGATGCTTTTCTGACTGGCTGTAACAGAAAAGGCTGCTTCTTCCTGTGCCTTTGTGTGACGTGCTCGTCTCTGCACTGCATGTTTGGTTGACTATTACTTGTTTGCACACAATCTGTGTGAATGTTTTGATGGTAGTGGCACAGACACACTCACCACAATGCCTAGTAGATGAGTATTCACTCAGTGTGATTTGAACAGATGACTCTCATTTCTCTATTACTCACAGCATCAGGACAGTGCACAGAGGAAGGGCTTGGTACCTATTTTTAAGTTAACCGAGTCTCCTCATTTTACAGAGGAGGAAACTGAGGTGCAGAGAGAGTAGCCTGATTTGCCCAAGTACATGTGGCAAGTTAGTGGCAGAGAATTAAAACCAAGTGTACTGACTCCTTTGGAGTCATCATTCTGCATCACCACAGCTGCTAGGTAAGGTGGCTCTTAGAAGTCATTCTTGGGAAATTCTTCACATTTCTCTTCCTTAACTCCCTTTGGCGCTGCTGCCTGGCGCCATTTGGCAGCCTTTCCCATAAGATGAATCTCAGTGAACCCCGAGCCTAGAGGGGCCTGGATTGGGGTGGGGGGGCAGATGATGTCTTCATTTCCCCCTTTTGTGGTCTTCCTTTAAGGAACAGAGCCCAAAATATCTTTTTCTAGGGTTTTGTTTGCTTTGTTTTCTGAGTACAACTGATTAAAATAAATTAATTCAAAATATTTAAGTATTTATTGTTATATAAACAATAGGACTACATTTACAAAAAACAACCAAAACAATAACAAAATATTTCTTCTCTTTAATCTCCTAGTTTTGTGTTTTTTGTTTTTTTTTTTGTATATTTCTTTCTTTCTTTTTTTGGTACTAGGATAGAACCATATCCCCAGACTTTTTATTATTTATTTTGTGGCAGAGTCTCACTAGGTTGCAGAGATTAGCTTTGAATTTGCAATCCTTCTGCCTCAGCCTCCTAAATCACTGGGATTACAGGTGTGTGCCACCACACTTGGCCTGGTATATTTCTTATATTTAGCATATTTATTTTATTTCAACAAGCCTTATTCTTTCCTTGGCATTGTACCTAGAAAGGGGAAAATCCATGGGGATCCTGGAATCTTCAGGAGGTTTTCAGAACAGGCCCCATTCCTCTTATCTTCAAATTATCCCCAGGAACTACATATGTCCTATATCTCACCTATAGGACTACATATGTCCTATATCTCACCTAAGCTCTGAGCCTTACCTCGGCCCAGACACCACACACCTTTCTCACCTGGAGAAACTGACCTTGGCTGAGGGTCTTTGAGTTCCTATGTAGTCCCCAAAAGATAGGCAGGGGACTCCTGGGAATGGAGAGGGTAGAAAGAGCTAGGAAGGAGTTGTTTGCTTTATAAGCCACTAACTCCCCTCTGATCATGTGGACTTAATCTTCCCATTTTTCAAGGATATTGCACTTAGGTTAGGAAAAAGGAGCAATGAAATTCAATAGCAGCCACTTAGTTACTTCAAGCGGAGAAGGAGATTAAAAAGAAGAAAAAGTAGGGAAGAATGGAGTGTTAGATGGAAAAATGTTACGGGAAAAATAGAATGTTAATACTAAGGAGGGGCTCAAAGATTCTTTAGTCCAGTGGACACGTGCATGCCCATGGGCACACAAGAACCTCGGATCCAGTGAAATGTTATCTACAAGCCCATTCCAGTAGTCAGAACCATTAACATACTAACATTCATTGAGTGCCCAAGACATAAGGCTTAGCTCTTTTTCAAACATGGTATCATTGATTTCTCCCTATCCTATGGGCAAGAAACTGAGATTCGAAGAGTAAGAATCCTTTCTGGGACAGTTAGTGACAAAATCAAACCCAAAACCTATCTCACATTGAAGCCCATCTCCCATTCACCATATTTAGACTCCTTGTGTTTATCTCAGACACAGAGGCCTATGAGTCCAGAACACGGGTCAAATCTTCAATTTTGTCTCAACTCCATAATTTCACAGATGGTATTATCGAGCCTCTGTAATTTCAGTTATGTGAGGTCAGCTGTTAACAACAGAACTGGACTCAAACCCAGGTATCCCTTCTACCAGTTGGCTGAAGAATTTACCATCCATTCTGGTTATTAAGGAAAGTTAGGACAGATTAGGGTGATGTGGACAAGAGAGATGCCTAAGAAGTGGAACAATATAGCAGTCTGGCAGCCTTGCTAGTTGTGAAAAAAAATGCTCTCAACATCACCATCAGGAAATTCTCTCTCCCTCTCAAGAATTTTATTTAATTTTTCATGTGGCTTTCGTGGCTCTGCCACTTCGTTATGTACGTGGGGATTGAACCCATGTCCTCACGCATGCCAGGCAAGCACCATAACTGCTGAGCCACTGCTCCAGCCTCTGCCATCAGGAAATCTTTGCCAAATATCCCCTGTGTCTGAAGCTCTGTGATGGTGGCAGGGGATAGGTGAATGGTACTTTCTTTTAAAGAGTTTAGGTATGCTTGAGAACTCTGTTATTTTCTGCTGAAAATACATTTTATCCCCTACCACCTGATTCATTTCATTAGTTTGGAGGACATGGAAAAACTTAGTTGAAAAAACTTACTGGGTACACAGTGAACCTTGTTCCTTCCCTCTCCAGAATTTCTCCATGATCTGGAACACAAGGAAGGGAACTTCTATTACTGAGAACCTGTGACATACAAGGGATTTCATATTTTACGTCATTAATTCCTTACAGCACTTGCCAGGTATTATGCCCTTATTGCAGCTGAGAAAACCAAGGCATAGGTGGGTTCAATGATGCATTCCTATAATCCCAGCTATTCAGGCAGCTCAGGTAAGAGAATTGCAAGGCTACTCTGGAGAACTTAGGCCCTGTCTCAAAATAAAATAAAGAGGTCTGGGAATGTAACTTAGTGATAAATCACTTGCCAGCATGTGTGATGCTCTAGATTCAATATCCAGTACCACAGTAAACTAAACTAAAACAAAAACAAACAAACAAACAAAAAACCAAAAAAGCTCAAAGAGGTTAAGGAGCTTACTCTGAGTTACTTGATTTAAACCTGGCAGTAGATGCTTGGGGCATGCTTTGTCCACACCAGTCCACCGCCCCCAGCTGTGCTGAGCTTAACCGTGAGCACAGAGCTTAATTTCAGCCAGTTAGTTGAAGGAACTGCTCTGCAAGAGATGCCTATTTGGGTGGGTTGAGCTTGTAGTTCAGTCGTAGTGTTTGCCTAGCACATATGAGGCATTGGGTTTAATCCTCAGCACTGCAGAAAATATAGGTATCATGTTTATCTACAACAACAGCAAAAAAAATTGTTAAGAAAAAGATGCCCATTTGGAACTTCCTATCCATGGCCTCTGGCTCCTAATTCTGCTCCTATGGCTATATAGCTGTTGAGCATAGTGGTAAAAGAACAAGAAGGGAAGCTCAGATGATGACTCATTCCCCTTACTGCTAGTCCCAGCCCAGGCAGGGGTGGTGGCTTCAGAACCGCAGCTTGGTGAATATCGTGGAGACTGCCAAGGGGGCTAGGCAGCTGGAATTAGAGTGCCAACTTGTCAGGGAGCAGGGGAGGCAGATGGCTGTGCCTCAAGTTGCTGCTTGAGTGACCCCAACATTCTTTTTGTTTGTTGGTTGGTTTTGTTTAAAGAGAGAGGGACAGTAGGAGAGAAAGAGAGAAAGAACGTAGTTCTGGGGTTTGAACCTGCATCCTTGCACATGCCAGGCAAGTGCCATAACCGCTGAGCCACCGTTCTAGCCCAACCCCAACATTCTTAATTTCTGCCTCATTCATGCATCATCCACGCATCCACCTATCCGTTTAACCATGCAGCATTTCAACACAATCAGAGCACAAAGGTGGAAGAATTGTTTTTCATGCTTGCTGTAACACTTCTGGCTTTTCCTTATCAGGGTGGGCAAACGGGGTGAACTGCAGCTTTGGAGTGCCTTTACCCTGATGCATTCTGATCTTGGGCAAGTCATCTTTCCACTTTGCGAAAGTGAGGAGTTGGGAGAGCTGTCTTATGTAGAATCTTTCCTATTTTACATATGGGTGGGTGAGGCCGAGAGCAGCAAATTGACTTCCCAAGGTCAGGTAAGAATTTGGAGGTGGATATGGGACTGGACCACAAGATGCTGCTGGGACTCCTTTATAAAATGGAAACGGGAATCCTGACTCTCTCCACCCGCTGATCTTATAGGGAGAATGCCACAAGGTAAAGTAAGTAGTGGGGAAACACTTTGAGAAATGAGGTCATAGGCCAAAAATGTCCCAAATGTGCACTGGGGCCTTGGCTGCTGGACAAGGATCCCATAGTGACCACCAGAGGTCAGCATTTGCTTGTGTTTATGTGCTCAGGTAGGTTGTGGAGTCACCAGGCCTATGTTTGAGGCCCTCATTTAATGCCTTCTTATACCTTCCTGGGTTGAGTTACTGGGGTTGGGGATTTAGCTCAGTGGCACACGGCTTGCCTAGCACATGCAAGGCCCCGAGTTTGGTCCGCAGCCCTAAAAGAAAAAAAAAAAAAGAGTTACTCCAGCTATTACAGGTCAGAACTGGCTTAGCTGCTGACTTTTCGGCAGAGCTATAAGAGCTGAGGGGACAATCAGGACAGGCCTTGGACTGGGGCTTCCTCCTCCAAGAAGCTCTCTAGGCGTCAACTCTCCGGCCTTCTGTCAACTTGGGGGCAAGGAGGCTGGTGAATGGTCTCTGCACTTCCTTCCATTTCTCAGAACCTTACAAACATGGTGGAATGCAGCTGTAATTCCAGCAAGAGAGGCTGAGGTGGAAAGAATGTGAGTTCAAGGCTAGCTCAGGCAACAGGAGGAGACCTCATGTCAAAAACGAAAAACAAAACAGAACAAGCAAGCAAAACCAACCAACCAAAACAAAAACAAACAAACAAAAAAAAAAAAATCAAAAGAAAAACACCTGCCATTTCTCAGACCCTGAGATGAGACTCGGGACTTTACACATATATGCTCACAGATATCTGCTAAGTGGAAGGCAACAGATCATGCTCTGAGCAAAACCAGAACACCTAGGCTTATACAACACAATTCAGGACTTGACTTTACTAGTGTATTCATCACTTTACAGAATGATTCCAGTGGGATTCCTTTAGCTATTCTGCTCATCTGGGAGCATTTTCAGAGGTTATGTCATCAAGCGCCTATCACTCAAATGCACATGCCCACTGGGGAGAGTCTGGTCTCTCAGCTGCTGGAATTATCTTTATGCAGATAGTCTTTTTAAGCTTTCCCCGAGTTTAACAAATAACTTCCACTTTATCCTGTACATGTTAATGATATACTTGTAAGTACCAGACACTTTTTTTAATTCAAAGGATATTTATTGAACATCTATTTATTATGTGCCAGTCCACACCCTGGGGATGTGGCAGTGAAAAAGCAGACCCAAGCCCCTGCCTTTATGGAATCATGTTTTTGCTGTTGTTGTTTTAGATTTTTTTTTTTCAGAGAGAGGGACAGTGAGAGAGACAGAGAAAGAGAGAAACAACTTTATTTAGTTTTTCACATGGTCTTAGTTGCTCCAACACTTAGTTGTGTACGTGGTGCTGGGGTTTGAACCCAGGTCCTCGTGCTTGCCAGGCAAGCGCTGAAACCGCTGAGCCCATGGAATCATCTTTTGTGGGAAAGAAAGATACTAGACTAGGTGAGAAAGTAAATTAGGGACAGTGTTAGAGAGAAATATAGTACCCTATCAGATGAAGCCTTGGAAAAGAGTCTGGCAGTTCCTCAAAAAATTAAACACACTGTTGCTACTTAACAAAGCAATTCTTTTAGGAATATACCCAAGAGAAATGAGAACATATATCCATACAAAGATTTTTACATAAATGTTCATAGCAGTATCATTCTCTACAGCCCAAAAGTAGAAACAACCCACATTCCCATCAATGGACACATGGAGAAACAAAATGTGGAATAAAATAGTATTTGGCAATAAAAGAATGAACTGAGATGTGCTATAACAAAGATGAACCTTGAAAACATTACATCAAGTGAAAGAAGTTAATCCCAAAAGATCATATACCGTATGATCCCATTTAAATGAAATGCCCACAATTGGCAATTCTATAGACAGAAGGTAGAGTTGGGCCTGTAATCTCAGACACTTGGGAGACTGAGGCCAGAGGATCTTAAGTTTGAGGTCAATCTCAGCAACTTAGCAAGACCCTATATAAAACAAAAACAAAAACAAAACCAAGGATGTAGGTCAGTGGTAGAGCAATGTGGGTTCAATCCCCAGGAACCAACTCCCCCTAAAAAAAGGGGGCAAAAGCATAGCGTAGAAGAAGGACAGCCTGTTCAACAAATGATGCTGTACAAACTGGACAGCCATAGGCAGACAATTGAACTTGGACCCTTACCTCTCACCCTGCACAAAAATCAAATCAAAATGGTTCAAGGATTTGGAAATTAAACCAGCAACTTTACAATTGCTTGAAGAAAAAATAGGATCAACACTTCACGACATAGGAGTCGGCTCCGTCTTCCTTAACAAGACTCGCATTGCGCAAGCATTGAAGTCAAGAATAAATGAATAGGAAGCAATTAAACTAAAAATCTTTTGTACAGCTAAAGATTTAGTCAAGAGTGTCAAGAGAGAACCTACAGAATGGGAGAAAATCTTTGCCTGCTACACCTCAGACAGAGGGCTAATATCCAGAATTTACAAAGAACTCGAAAAACTAAACACCAAAACCACAAATAATCCAATCAATAAATAGGCTATGGAACCAAAAAGAAATTTCTCAATGAAAATCAAAACTTCACTGAGATTCCACCTCACTTCAGAGTGGCAAAAATGTAGAATATGAACAATGACAGATGCTGGAGGGGCGGTGGGAAAATAAGAACACTGTCACATTACTGGTGGGACTGCAAACTGGTACAGCCACTCTGAAAAGCTGTGTCAAGACTCCTCAAAAAATTAGGGCTGGCACTGCCTTATGACCCAGCTATCCCACTCCTGGGTATTTTCCCAAAAGAGCTAGAATCGGCATATTACAGAGATGCAACTTCATCAATGTTTATAGCAGCTCAATTTATTATAACTAAGCTATGGAACCAACCCAGATGCTCCTCACTCGAAGAGTGGATTAAAAAAATTTGGTACATATATATACAATGAAATTCTACTAGGCTATTAGAGAAAACGATATTATGGCATTTGCAAGCCAAATGGATGGAGATGGAAAAAATTATGCTAAGTGAAATATCCCAAACTCAGAGACTCAAGGGCTGGATGTTTTCTCTCATTTGTGGAAGCTAGAATACAATCGGAAACAATATGATAGATAGCTAAGCTAATAATAACCTCAACATGTATGAATTTTTACACAAACAGGGGGAACCTTGCCTAGGATGCTGGGAGACATAGGGAGGGGAGCAGGGAGGAAGGGAGGATACCAAGGAGACCAGAGGGAGGGAGTATGGGGGAATCAACTCAGAGGGGAATCTTTGACTTCCATGAGAAACCCAATTAACACAGGGGTTTATTTGGGGGAAACATGGAACCATGGGGGAACCCAAGGGGGGAAACCATGGAATGGCATCAGCCTTGGCTTGCTCTGTCATTATTCATTTGTTCTTGATTGTTTGATTCCCTCCTAAATGTAAGACCATATTTAACAAAAATAAATACATAAATTAAGATTAAAATTTGGATATCACAGAGAAAAAATATGAATACATTAGTCTCCTTTTACCCAGTGATAACTGAAACACAGATAGAACTGAACTCTATGTACACTGTGATTTTTTTTCTGTACATCCATACTTATGATGCTTAATTTATAAATCAGGTAAAATAAGAGATTAATAATAACTAATAAAATACAACAATAATAGCAATATGCAATAATAAAATTTACAGCATTACTACCTGTATGCTTTGAGGCCATTATTAAGGAAAATAAAAGTTACTTGAACAACAACAACAACAAAAAGTTAGTAGGGCTGGGAGGGGAGGCTGGGATTTGACAGCGAAAGGGTACAGAGGTTCCTTCAGGGATGGTAAAATTGTTCTAAAATTGATCATTGTAATGGTTGTGACAGGCAACAGACAAACATGAGCAGTGAGAACATGGGGTTAAAGAGATAATTCTATAGATTGGGTCTACTACGCTGCTACCTACGTGTTTTCTCTTGAAGGACAATTTGCCTGAGGATGGCCCTACCTGACTTAAATAAACCGGATGTGCTGTGTTCCGCAAGCAACCTCTTACCTGCAGGACAAATGCAGGCCCAAAATGCTCCTCCTTGCTAATAAGAAGAACACAATTTACCCTGAAGGTGGCGGGGTGGCGATGGGAGGGGGGGACTTTTGTGACCTTTACATAGACCGGATTCCAGGACTCAGGGATACAGGATAATTAAAACAAAGTCCCAAACTTCAAAATCTCTAAGAACAAGTTCCAGTTAGAATCAGTCAGTGTGGCCAAGGTGACTGAGAGTTGCTTTGGATCTTTAGCATGTTATTATATTAGAAAAATTCCCCCCGTGGGGTAAGATATACACAGTGGGGACTTGAAAGTCTGATGCATTCTGCTATCAAAAATCAAGAGGTAGGGGGCTGGAGCAGTGGCTCAGAGGTTGCGGCACTTGCCTGTCATACGCAAGTACGAGAGTTTAAACCCCAGCGCCACATACACTACGAAGTCTCAGAGCAACAAAAGACACGTGAAAAACTAAATAAAAATTATTCTCTCTCTCACTGTCCCTCTCTCTTAAAGAAAAAATCAAGAGATAGATCTGGGTGAGATACTCTGTAAATTTTTCTGGAATGCTCCATAAAGCATGTTGTCCCTTTCCTCTCTGAGGACTCTTTCTGTTGACCGTGTCCCCTTTTACCCTTGTCCTGTTCTTTCGAATAAACTTATGCCTGCTACTCTGAGTAACTCCTATGAAATTATTCTAATGTGATCACAAGAAACAGTGACAGAGGACATCAGTGAGTAGCTTTGTCTCTACAGATGGCCTTGCTCTGCAACAGTTGCGCAATTCTGCAAATAAACTAAAAACCACTGAGATGTACACTTTAAGTGGGTGGATTTTATAGTATATGAATTATTTTTTCCCCGTGACATCAACTATCTCGAGAGAGAGAAGCAGCTGTGAATTATATTTCAATAAAGGCATTATATTTCACTTAACAGCAGGTGAGAGGGGTGAGGCTCAGAGAGCAAAAAATGTAATTTTAGAGAAATGATCAGAGAACATCAAATAGAAGATGATATTGAACTAAGACCTGAAGAAGGTAAGAGAGGGTTCCTGAGGATATACATGGGTGAAATGTGATGATCACCCTAAATTTCAACACTTTCATTCATTCATAATCACATTTCACATCTGATCTTTCTTACTGATAATTGCTGTGTTTGGGCTTCAGTTTTGTGCTACTCAGTGGAGCTACTGATAAATGCCCTACAGAGGAGATGCTTAATGACCTCTCCATCTAGGAAGTATCAATATAATATCTAGGATGCCACCGAGGGGACAACCATCCAGGCAGAGATCTAATGTCCTTCTCCATCTTAGACCAGCAGGAAAGGGCACCACTCACTGACTTTCCTTTCTAGGTGCATCTAGATCAAAGGGACACTTTAGCAACCTTTGTTTTCTATATCCTTCCATTTCTCTTTTCTTAGCATGATATATCCATGGGCTCTTTCTCAGGTTGTTCTCGCTTCTGACTGCACATTAGAATCGTGGAGGGGAAAGGAGGGGGACTTTACTCAATAATGGGATATCCTCTCCAGAGATATTCTTTAATTGAAGTATATATTTTTAATTCCCCAGAAGATTCCTCCCGAAATAACTGATGGAAATTGAGTTCCTAATGAAGTCAGCTGGTCAAAACCAGATGAGTTAAAGATAGTCCAATAGGTTTCCTAGATTAATCAGTAAATCTAAACTGTGCCATTATACTCTGGTAAGACATCAGACAATTTCAAGTTTCATTTTCCCTTTCTAGGAGCCAAGAATGATGATACTCTGTGAACTTTTATGAATCCACTCTGTGTAAGAGTATCAAAATTCGCAGCAACCTCCCACACAGTCCACTTTCAAAAGTTTTTCTAGAAGCAGTTAAAAAAAAAAAAAGAATTGTGGCAGAATACCATGTGTCCCCCAACTCCCAAAATCTAATTCTCTTCCCTGGTGGCTGCCAATATATGATGAAGGAGAAGGGGAAAGAACATCTTGGTGGGTGTGCATGGCAGAACAAACTGCTCACCTCATGGCCAGGAAACAAAAAAGGAGAAAAGAAGTGGAAAGGTATCCTACTATCCCCTTAAAAGATATGTCCCCAATGACCTAAAGACCACTCAGTAGGCACCATCTCTTAAAAGTTTCACAACTTTCCAGAAGCAGGTCTCTGGAGACCCAAATCTTTAACACATGGTCCTCTAGGGAACACTTAAGAGTCAAATTATAGTAGATCAGTTTCAAGAATTCTGTTTTTTCATGAAATGTGGAGGTAGATGGAGTAGCTAGAGCTCTTCCCTGCTAACCAAACTCCTCCTACAATTACCTCTGCAATAAATAAAATATTCCACAGAAATCAAAATTCTCTGTACTCATGAAATTATATCTGTTCCCCATTAGTGTCTTTTCTTACAGTGCTTAAAATATTCTGCTTGTATTGATAGTCAATTCTCTGATCAATTCTCTAACCGTAACTATTATGTTGTTACAGGTAGAAGGGTTTTTATTTATTTATTTATTTTCGTTTAAAGAGAGAAATACAGTGAGAGAGAGAGAGAGAGAGAAGGAGAGAAACAGAGAGAAAGAAAGAATCAATTTTTTATTGAGTTTTTCACATGGCTCTCATTGCTTTGACATTTAGTTGTGTACGTGGGTGCTCGGGTTTGAACTCGTGTACTGGCACATTTGGGGCAAGCGCTGTAACCACCAAGCCACCGCTCCCGCCCCAGGAGGTGTTTTTTTTTACTAAAGGGATGTCTTCAGCATGCTCAAATATGTACCAGATACCCAGGTACTCTTCTCGCGCTCTCTCTCTTTTTTTTTTTTTTTTTTTTTGTACTGGGATTGAACACAGGGCCTTGCACATGCTAGGCAAGCACTCTACCACTGAGCTACACATCAGTCCTTTTTATTTCGAGATAGGGTCTTGCTAAATTGTCCAGACTGGCCTAAAACTTGTGATCCTCCTGCTTTAGCCTCCTGCATAGCTGGGATGCAGATGTGCACCACCACATCCTGCAGAAGTTTTCTTTATGACCAAGCATGGTGGCACATGACTGGAAAGCCAGAGACATGCGAGGCTGAGGCAAGAGGATTATAAGTTTGAGACCAGCCTCAGGAACTTAGCAAGGCCCTCAGCAACTTAGTGAGACCCTGTCTCAAAATAAAAATTAAAAAGTTTGGGGATGTAGCACAGTGGTAAAATGCCCCTGGGTTCAATCCTCGGTACCAAAAAAAAAAAAAAAAAAAAGCATTCTTTATTCTTTAAGTAAGATAGATAGTGGTGGCCTTTGTGCAAGGTCATAGTTCATAATAGTTTTTAATCATGGACATCCTACTAGTTCTGCTTTGCTTTGGGTTTGGCATAAGCAACTCCATTTTGAATCTGACCATTTTCACAAAACACATATAATAAAATTAATAATTTATTAATATACCCTGTATTAGTCTACTAGGGCTGCCATAAAAAATACTATAGACCAATGAATTAAATAATAGAAATTTATTTCTTACCATCATAGGGGCTGCAAATTCTGAGATCAAGGTGCTGGCCTATTTGGTTTTTGATGAGGGCTCTCTTCTTGACTTACCTATGTTTGCCTTCTCTCTGTATCCTCACATTGTGTGGAAAGAATGAGCTCTCTGGTGTCTCTGCTTATAAAGACAGTAATGCTATTATATTAGGACCCTATTCTGTGACCTCACTTAACTTTAATTACTTTCTTACTCCAAAACAGTCATGTGGGGAGTAACACAAGATTTTTGGGGAGATCCATTTAGCTTACAGCTTTCCCTAAAGCCTGATTCATATTCTATCTTACCCAATTGTCCCCAAAATGTATTTTTATAGTTGGCTTATTTGAAACAGAATTTTTAAAAATTCACACATTGCATCTGGTTGATATGTCTTTTTAAAATTGGTGACATTTTCCTATTTGTCTTTTCCCCAGACCATGCATTTATTGAATAAAACTGGTCATTTGGCTATAGATTTCTCTATTTTTTGGATTTGATTGATTGATTCCTTGGGTCATTTATCTTGTTCCTCTCTCCCCTGAATTTCTTTTATACTGAGATAGAGGCTTGATTAGAGCTTTCTTTTTTTTTTTTCAGGACTGAGGACCGAACTTGGGGCCTTGCCCATGCTAGGCAAGCACTCTGCTACTGAGCTAAATCCCCAACCCCTAGGCTTCATTAGATTTAAGGTTAGTTTTATTTGTTTATTTAAAGAGAGAGGAGAAACAGAGAGTGAGAAAAAGAATCAATTTTATTTTTCCATCTGTTTTTTGTTTTTTTTGATACTTAGCCATGTATATGGTGCTGAGGTTCAAACCTGGGTCCTTGCGCATGCCAGGCAGGCACTGTACCGCTGAGCCACCACACCAGTCCCTCAAGGTTAGTTTTGAGGGAATGGGGTAGGGATAGTATAAAAATAATCACAGATGGTGCTATGTGTTTTTTACCAGCTCATATCAGAAGCACATAGTGTCCTGTAGTTGTGCTTCTTGTGATGCTAAAATTGATCAGTACACTCAATCCTTGGTGAAGTCCTTCATTGAACCCATCACTATGATGATGATAGCTATGATGATCTTTACCTTGACTAATTATTTCACAGGGAGTTGCCAAAAGATGATATTTTGTTCTTTTTTCTTTTTCTTTTTTGGTACTAAGAATTGAAACCAGGGGCACTCTGCTATTGAACTGCATCTCCAGCATTTTGTTTTATTTTTGATGGTGCTAGGGATCAAATCCAAGGCCTCTCACATAAGAAGGCAAGCATTCTACCTCTGAGCTACAATCCAATCCGTCTTTGACCCTTTTAATTTTTTATTTTGAGACAAGGTCTGGCTAAGTTGCCCAGGCTGACCTCAAACTTGCAACACTACATAAGCCTCCTGAATTGCTGGGATTACAAGGATGCCCTACCATGCCTGACTCTTCTATTCTATCATCTCTTCTGCATTTTTTAGCTAATTCTGCTGTAAAGATTTTCCAGTTTAAACTTTGGTTCTCATGAGATAAAACTTGTACAAGAAAGGTGAGATTTCATTCCCTTTAATTTTCTTTCTTTTTTCTTTTCTTTTCTTTTTTTTTTTTTTTTAGGGCTGAGGATCGAACTTGGGGCCATGCCTGTGCTAGCAAAGCGCTCTGCCACTAAGCTAAATCCCCAACCCCCATTCCCTTTAATTTTCATTATGAACTAGTACTCTAGGAACCACCAAGATGACTAGTGAGGTATATTTTCCTTTTTATTTTGTTTTTGTAATTTTAGGAACTAGTGGGGTTAACATATTTTATATAGCTGAAATTTCAACTCATTGCAATCATCATTTTTTTTAAGAGAGAGGGACAGTGAGAGAGACAGAGAAAGAGAGAAACAACTTTATTTAGTTTTTCACATGGCCTTAGTTGCTCCAACACTCAGTTGTGTACGTGGTGCTGGGGTTTGAACCCGGGTCCTTGTGCTTTCCAGGCAAGCGCCGAATCCGCTGAGCCACCGCTCCAGCCCTCATTATCATTTTTATTGATGCTTGAACTGTCATCTATTTTGTTAGTAGGAGCACCTTTTAGTTGGCTCATGAGTCCTTTTGACACAACAGGTGTTAAATTCAGTGGTCCTGAATAGATTCTTTGTTTTCTGGTATGATGAGTATCCCAGGTAGGTTAATCTTGCATATTTCCTGCCCCAAACTTGGAGTGGCCATTCCTCCAAGGGCAAGGATCTGTCATTTTAAAAATGAGAAATCTCCTTCATCTCCAGGAGGTCTACTTTCTGTAGAATAAGGGATAGCATTCCTTATAGCGATATGCGTACCTAGCTCTCTTCTACTGTTCTATGTCCTGCCCGACTCTTCCAAATATACTGAGCTATTTGTCATTTTCCAGACAAGTTGTGTTTTGTTTGTTTGTTTTAAGAGAGAGGGGGAGAGAAAGAGAGAATCAATTTTATTTATTTCCATCTGGGCTTTGTTTCCCTGAAACACAAAGTTGTGTATGTGGTGCTGGGGTTTGAACCTGGGCCCTTGTGCTCGCCAGGCAAGCACTTGAACCACTGAGCCCCACAAGCTGTTTTTTGTGCATACTGGTTTCTTTGCCTTGAAATCTCACCTTGTCCCTCTGACTCAGTGTAAACTTTGTTCCTTCTGCGACTCCTTCACCCACTCTGGAAGAACTAATGACTTAGGCCCTGTCATCTTAGAAAGATTGGTGATTTATTGCAGCAATTAAAACATATTGTTAATTGTTTGTTTATAACTTAGTTCAAACACTTCTGATGCAGGTGCTGAGCTTTCCCACCGTGGCTGCTTCTCAAGCTTGTCAACCTTTACCTCATCTCGTTCTCTAGCCTCTGATCAATTCATTTCACCAAACACTTCCCAGAGTACTCTCTGGTTAAATTACTAAAGACTTTTTTACTGAACATCTACTATGTCAAATGTGCTTTACACACAAGATTTTCTTACAACCTTTCAGGCAGGTATTATCTTCATTATCCAACTGAGCAAGAGGAAGCTCATGGGGTGGCTGAAGTTCCCATAGCCAAAGAATGCCTAAGCCTGGATTTCCTTGGTGGCTCTAATTTCCAAAGCCCAAGATTTGTCCTCTCCATATCACTGTCCATCTAAATGTGATCCATCCATATCAGAACCCCCTGGGTAGCTTGTGTGTGTGTGTGTGTGTGTTGTGGTGGCAATGGAACCCTGAGCATACCCAGCCCTCGCTAGTTCATTAAAATATACACTCCTGGATTCTACCTCAAACCTACTGAATCAGAATCTCAGGAAGATGGATGGAAATCTGAACTTCTTTTTCTTCTCTTTTAAGAGACAGAGTTAATTTTTTTTTTTAAATCTGGTTTTTGTTTTCCCTCCACTTAGCTGTGTATGTGGTGCTGGGGATCGAGCCCGGGTCCTTACGTATGCCAGGCAATGGCTCTACAGCTGAGCCACTGTTCCGGCCCCAGAAAACTGAATTTCTAATCAACTTACCTGGAGTAACTTTAAACAATTATTATATTATTGTTTTGTAAACTAGGTGAACACAGGTGTGCTCTACTACTGACCTACATTCCCAGCCTTTTAAACTTTTATTTTGAGACAGGGTCTCACTAAATCGCCCAGGCTGTCCTGAATTTTGACATCCTTTTGCCTCAGCTTCCCAAGTTACTGGGATTGCAAGCACTTGCCTCTGTACCCAGCCCAATTGCTTTATGCATAGGTGAAACGTACAGTAAAGCATCCAAAAAATTCAAAGGGTGTAAGAGAAAACCAAGCAGTCCACTCTATTTCCCACTTGTCCAGTTCTCCTGTACCCTGCTGCTCCCCAGAGGCAATAAGTTTTCTGGGGGTGGGAGGTGACTCAGCACACAGGTGTGAGGACTGCCATTTGTAGAATCACCCAAGATGGCCCAGGTTCTGTACTCCAGAGCTCACAGTAGAGACTATAGGTACTGTTGTTCATCTCATGTTTCACCTCCTGGTTCTAGGGCCTACCAATCTGCTCTTATCTGGCCACCACTTCATGTAGGAGGTGGTCCCTGCATAGGTCATCTTGTCAGAAGCAAAAATCAGGAGGGATGCTAAGGTGAGGGTAAGGCTTGCGGGGATGAGCCAAGAAGAGACTGCGCAGGGGTTTAAGCTGGATGGGTCTGCGCAGAATCCCAACTTAATTCAGCTTTTTATCTTAAGTTTCTAATCATTTGTAGTAACCATCAACTTTTCCCCTTGGGATAGATTCTTTAAATCTTTAAACTCTTTTTAAAAATCTTTAAATTCTTTAAATCAGTAACGTTTAATCTCTCTGAGGTCACAGCCTCTTCAGGGAATCCCAGGAGAACTATGGAACTTTTCTATAGAAAAATGCGCGGACAGGGAAACCTTCACTGTGGGAGCTTCATGACAGCCAGCCTGTCCAGGGAAATTCATCTATTAGGTCTAAGTTTGAGAACCCACTTTTAGGTGTGTTCCTTGTTCTAAACGTCTTGGTTTACACAAACTCCTATATTCCTTTAGTGAACCTGAAGAATGTTGCCACTTGCAGGGAAGCTCCCTGGCATGAATAGGAGGCCGGCTGGCGAGGAGGTGGAGGCAGGAGGTGGTGGTGGCTTGAGGCCACGACAGAAAAGATCCACGCTTAGATAATGGCTGACACCGGCAGCGGGGCGCGGGATCGTGACATCCTCCTTCGTTCTTAGCGCCACCTGGCCGGGCTCCTGTGTTTCGGGAGCCTTTGGGTTTTGAGCGCCGCATCTGCTGTTCCTGGCTCCTTTCTTGGATTTCGGGGAGCTGAGAGAACACGCCCCGGACGAGGGTGGGGCGCCCCGCGTACAGAGCTGCCCTGGGAACCGGCGAGCTCAGCATTCATCATTGTTCCTTCAGCGCCTGGCACCGGTTGGGCTGCAGGCACGGATCTCGACTTGAAGCACGCGGTTCCTTCCGCGTCGCCCACCGGCTCAGCTCTCGGCCCACAGGTGCTTCCAGGGCGCCTTCCAAGAGCCAGATCAAGTCAGGGACAAGGCTCCAAGTCGGGTCGGTTGCTGGCGGACAGGGCAACAGGCACCAGCCGCGGGGCACCGGCGGAGGTAGAGCGACCGCCGCGCGCCCCCGCCGCGCGCCGCGCGCGTGACGGCCCGGCCCGGCCCCGCCCCCACGCCCCACTGGGCCGCGCTCCGGTCGGCTCTATGGGGAAAGCGGCCGCTCCGAGCCGAGGAGGTGGCTGCGGCGGCCGCTCCCGCGGGCTCTCGTCGTTGTTCACGGTTGTCCCCTGTCTGTCCTGCCACACGGCGGCGCCGGGAATGAGCGCGTCCACGTCCGGCTCCGGGCCGGAGCCTAAGCCTCAGCCCCAGCCCCAGCCCCAGCCCCAGCCCCAGCCCCAGCCCCAGCCAGTGCCCGCACCAGAGGGAGAGCGGACCTCAGCACAGGCGTGGGAGCCAGTTTCAGAGCCGGCGCGGAGGTCTGACCCTCGCTCGCAGAGGAAGTCCGAGCCAGCGCCACTGTCTGGGCAAAAATCCGAACTGCCGGAGTGGCCGACGAGGTCAGAATCGGGTCCAGGTGAAGTGCCTGGGCCCTTATCCAAGACCATGTCAGAGCAGCTCCCCTCGCTAGGGACAGTAGTGGGGAGCGAGCCCTTGCACAAACTCGACTCCGGGTTGGTGCCAAAACCTCAGCCTCTTCCGCGAACAGGACAGGCGAAGACACCTCTTGGGGTTCCAGTGTTGGGGACTGCAACGACCCCCAGTGTCCCAGTGGTCTCACTGCCTCTGGACAGCTACAAGGGCTGGCTCCTCAAGTGGACCAACTACCTGAAGGGCTACCAGCGCCGCTGGTTCGTGCTTGGCAATGGCCTGCTGTCCTACTACAGGTATGGGCACTTCTGAGGGTCTGGAAGGTGATGATGCTGCAGTGATGGTGATGGAGGGCCTCCAGGTTGGGGGATAGGACCACAAGCCTAGGGGGTGTTTGGGAGCATGTATTCCAGCAGAAGTAATGCCTCTGGCCTACCGTCAAGGGCTGACACTCTAACCTCTGGTGGATGTGAAGGCCAAGTGGGAAGGTGGGATAAAGGAGTGATCTAGGGCCTCTGTCCTTCTCTGGTCTTGGTGATTGTGGGGATTGGAATAGCTAGCTGGAATTAGCCACCCAAGTCCTTGTTTTCTTTCTGCTTCACGAGCTAAGATCATTGTGTTAGAAATTGAGGAAGACAGTTACCTTGCTCAAAGCTTGGGACTCTCTCATGGAAAGGAAGTGCTTTCTGTTACCTTTTTTAGGCAGTTGATCAATTTGTTCCTGGTGTGTGCAGATTGCCAGCCTTTGAACTGGGCATAGCAGACTCACATATGTATTGGACACAGTGTCTGCCTTCAGGAACCCATTTTAGTGTTCTGTGGAGAGCCAGAAAGTATTCTTCTGTCTCCTTATTTCCAGAAGTGGCATGGAATTGAGATTTCAGTCCAATGGTGACATTGCTAGAACTGTCCCTCCCCAGAAAGTGGTTTGAAGGGGGAAATTCCTGAAGGGGTGCTTCCCTTTCTTATTGGTTGTACCCTAGATATACTTCCTAGGGATGATTGGTTTAAGCTCTGAGATTTCAGATCATTCTAGATCAGTAGTTCTCAAATCTGAGTGTTCCCCAGACTTCCCTGATGGGTTTATTGAAACTAAGTGTTAGGCCTCTCCACTGAGTTTCTCAGGTAGTGGGCCCAGGGAGCATGGGCTAAGAGTTCACATTTCTAACTGGTTCTCTATAGGACCATGATGGTGGTGAGGGACCATACTTCGAGAAGCCCTACTTCATTGTTGTAAACAGAGGGTTCCTGCCTTGCTGTATTCTGTAACTTGGGCCACCTTTCTTGCTTCATTCAGCCAACAGTATTTCTTCAGGTCACCTACTGCAGGGTTTATACCATCCTTCCTAGCCTTTTAGAAATGTGACTTCTAAAGGATGGTTTGAATCCATGATGCTACTGTGAATCTGGGAACTCCACTGAAGTTACATTTTGGTTCCCACTCCAAGATGGAGCATCATTGCCAGCATTTAATTCCTGGCAGAGGAGAAAGCAGAGATGTGTTTCTATTGGATCCTCGTGTGGTGTCTTGGAGCTCCTTGGCCCATTCAGCTACACCATAAATATAACCCAGAATCTATAATATTTAGAGTTCAGATACTGAGCAAAAACAAAATAAAACAAAAAAAAAAACCAACCCTTTTCCAAATGGTGGGCTTTTTGTTTTATGTTTTTAAAGAGAGGGGGACAGTGGGAGAAGAGCAAGAGTGAATCAATTTTATTTAGTTTTTCACATGGCTTTAATTGCTCTGAAACTTCACTGTGCACATGGTGCTGGGGTTTGAAACTGCGTTCCTGCACATGCCAGGCAGATGCCATAACCTCTGAGCCACCACTGCCCCAGCCCCTTTAAAAGTATTTTAATCTCAATTTCCATTCTCTGTCAGTTATATGAACATTTCACCAAGACATGCACCTCCAGTGATTTGCTGGGTTATTCTGCTTGAAGCGAGGGACTAAACACATAGGGCATATCCCCTGTGGATCACACATTCTGCTTTACATTACATTCATTTATTTCATTCTCACAACCTTGCTGTGAAGTAGTCTCTTGTCCTGTTATACAAATGAGAAGTTCTAGGTTCTGAGGTTTGAGAGAAGGACATAGCTTGTCACTGGGGCCCCAACCCAATAGCTGGTGGAGGGAGATTGACCCTTCACCAGTCCTTTTGAGTGAGTTCAACTGTCAAAAGCCAATTCTCATGGAGACCAAGAGATGTTATAGTTTTTTTCAATATCATTTTTTAAAAAGAGACAGAGTCAGAAAGAGAAAGCGAGAGAGAGAGAGAGAGAGAGAATCAATTTTGTTTTTTTCCATCTGGTTTCTGTTTTTCCAACACTCAGTTGTATACATGGTGTTGGGTCCTTGCAAGTGCCAGGCAAGTGCTCTACTGCTGAGCCACTGCTCCTGCCCCAATGTCACTTTTAATCAAATTGTCCCTGAAAATGTGAAGTTGAGCATGTAAGTCCGCAATTGCCTGTCTCAGATAAGTCATGATGCCCACTCATCCTTGAGTTCAGCATCTCTGTTATCTGTATTTACCAGGTACTACTAAAGTAGAGGTCAAGGTGATGTTTATGAGTATAGGATCCCACAATAACAGGAATGCCTAGGTCTAGTGAAAGTAAAACCTGATATCCATGGTTTTGTGTTTGTTTAATTTTGTTTTCATTAGAAGAGCACAAGCACTCTTGCTTGTGTATGGTTTTTATGGGACTCATTTATTTTATTTTTTTGTGGTGCTAGGAATTGAACCCAGGGTCTCATACCTGCTAGGCAAACTCTACCATTGAGCTATGCCCCCAGCCAAACATTTTCTGTTCCTGGGTAATTATGGAAATTCGTGTATACATACTGAAGTTTCTTTATATATATATATTTGTTGAATATGGACTTACAATTAAGGGGGATCATTATCAAACAATCAAGAGCAAATGTATATTCACCTAGCAAGCCAAGGCTGATGCCATTCCATGGTTCCATGTTTCCCCCACTTTGTTAAATGGACTTCTCGTGGAGGTTGGAGGTTTCCCTCTGAGTTGGTTCCCCCAAACTTCCTCCCTCTAGTCTCCTTGATATCCTTCCTATTCCCTACCCTCTCCCTGTCCCACTCCCTATGTCCCCCAGCATCCTAGGCAAGGTTCCCCCTGTTCATGTAAAAATTCATACATGTTGAGGTTATTATTAGTTTAGTCATCTATCATACTGTTTCTGGTTGTATTCTAGCTTCCAGAAATGAGAGAAAACATCCAGCCCTTGAGTCTCTGAGATTGGGATACTTCATTTAGCATAATTTTTTCCATCTCCATCCATTTGGCTGCAAAAGCCATAATGTCGTTTTCTCTAATAACCGAGTAGAATTCCATTGTATATGTACCAAAGTTTTTGAATACACTTGTTGAGTGAGGGGCATCTGGGTTGGTTCCATAATTTAGCTATAATAAATTGAGCTGCTATAAACATTGCTGAAGCCGTGTCTCTGTAATATGCTGATTCTAACTCTTTTGGGAAAATACCCAGGAGTGGGATAGCTGGGTCATAAGGTGGTTCCAATCCTAATTTTTTGAGGAGTCTTGACACACTTTTCAGAGTGGCTGAACCAGTTTGCAGTCCCACCAGCAATGTGACAGTGTTTCTCTTTTCCCACAGCACCTCCAGCATCTGTCATTGTTCATATTCTTCATTCTGGAGTTTCTTTTGGTTGAAATCACTGAGTTGGAGAGAATGTGAATGTTGTTCACCTTATATAATTCCAAGTTATTCCCAAAAGCGTGATACCAATTTATACTCCCACTAGTAATGAATAAGAGATTATGTGGATGTAAATATATCCTATGCAGCACTTAATATTGTCAACATTGATTTTGCAATCTAATGGATATACTATGGTATCTCGTTGCAGTCTGAGCATGCATTTTAATCCCCATTATTTTTACCCTAATAGAAAAATGGTGGAAATTTAGATAAGAATTTCTCCTTTAAGTGTGGCTTCCTTGGGTACTTTGCTCTGGATTTTGAGAAGCTCATTCAATTGCATATGCTCATTTTAAGGGAGACAGCACTAGTGCCAACAGATGGGTTTAGTAATATTCACATCAGCAGGTATAAAAAAAATGCTCCTTATAAATATTGTCACATATAAAAAGTGTTTCTTGGAGGTACAGGTAGTTGTTGGCAGATTTTTACTCCTTTCCAGAAATATGCTAAGAGTATAAATAAGACAAAAGATAAGCTTTTTATTCCATTGCTTGGCACTCTTAATTATATGTCTATTAGAGATCAACAAGGAGAATATAGTTTTGTATCCAATTGTTTTGGTTGGTTGTTCCCATTTTAAACATTTCATTCCTAGTTCTTGACTCATAGGAAACATATAGTTACTTAAAATTAGGAAAAAATTCATAAATGATACAGAATTTTAGTCTAAGCAAAATGGTATGAGAAAAGCATTCCAAACACAACTTTTATTCATATTAACATCAAAATTGATTAGGTTAGGTAGAATTCTGTCTGTATGCTGGTTGTTAGGTTTGGTGACATTGTAAATGGCATTTGTTTCCCAGGTGATAACTTCAAACAGAAGCATATTTTAAGTTTTTGTTTTGTTTTGTTTTGTTTTGTTCAGACTGATCTATGCTTAGTAATGGCTAAGCCAAGTTAGCAAGGAAGACCTCCAATTAATCTAGATCTTTAAGAAAGAAAGCTGTAATCAAGTGAAAGTAAATTTTAAAGTCCTCTGGCTTAGAAAGATCACCAAATATTTGGTGAGCTGGGTCCATTTGGGGTTTGGAGCCAGGAAGTAGAAGGTGGCACATGAAGACATCTTTTCCTCTGCATAGGATTGTGTCCTCACACATTCCTCCGAAGAGCTCAACTCTCAAAAGCCAACCCTTGTGGAGACTGGGCACTAAGAAATAGTGTAGTGTTTTTGATGTTGATTTCAATAATACTTGAAGGATAGAGATTTAAAAGACCATTCATTGCAAAAAAAAAAAAAATCCTTCAAAATGTGAAGTTGAGCATGCCAGGCTGCCGGTTAACGCATTGAGACCCACACAGGAGGTAGTCTTATTATTATTGGTTTTAGCTTTAATTTGAAATACCAGTGTTTCATACTAGGAGACTGAAAAGGAATGCACAGGTTGATAATGTGTAAACATTTGTTTGAAGTATATTTGCTTATCATTTAGCACAGGGATATTGCAAAGAGGTGATAAATGGACTAGCAGCAGATTTTGGAGGAACACCATGCATACCAACATTCTTAGCAAGTTCTGGTGACATGAATTATAATTTTCCCCACAAAACTGCTCCTCCTCCTAACTTTCCTCTTTCTATGAATAGCTGAAAACCTCTGAGTCATGCTTAGTGCCTCCTGCCTCTCTCATTTCATATCAGATAGAAGTTTCAAGCCTGCTTGTTTCTCTCTTCTATTCCATTCTTTCCATCCTTGCTGCCCTATCATGGTGCTGGTCTGCCTTCTGCTCAATTGGTCTCCCAGCTCCCATCTGCTTCCCTGGATAGCGAATGTACCCTTGCTGTGGTACTAGCTCCCACCCCATGGCCCTGAGGTTGTCTCATTTTCTCTAGGATTCTCTTTCCACAATTCCATCTCCTTGTGTAAGCAGATTCCTTCATTAAATTCTTCCTGTTTGAAATACCTATAGTGGTTCCTGATTTCTACAAGGACCAGGTCTTCCTTCTCTTGGAGTTTATAGGGTGTGTTCTGTGGGCATCTTTATGGACAACATTTTTTTTTTGATACCAGAAATTGAACCAGGGGCACTTAACCACTGAGCCATCCCCTACCCTTTTTATATTTTATTTTGAGATAGGGTCTCACTAAATTGTTTAGGGCCTTATTAAGTTGCTGAGGTTGGCTTTGAACTTGTGATCCTTCTGCTTCAGACTCTCAAGTTGCTGGGATTACAGGCTGCACCACCACACCTGCCTTTACAGACAACTTTATGCTAAAAGTATACCATGACCATCTTCTTTTTATTCCACATAGAGCCTAGCATGGTGCTTTCCCAGTGAAACACTCTATCTCCATAGTCTGTGAATGGATGGAATGAATAGGAATTGCCTATGAATTTGTAGGATTTATAGGAATTTTTAGGATTTCAAGGAAGAAAAACGTATCAGTGCCAAACTTAGATTTTTAATTGTCTTCAATTTCATAAGCCTGTTTACTATAATATGATTGAGAAGATAAATTGAATATTGCAGGCATAAGCCAGGAATACCAAAAGTGACAGGAAACACAGATGTAATATGTTGATAAGTTTCAGCATGTTGCAGTAGGCTACTGGATGAACCAATAACGTATTCCTGTGATTTCCATTTGTATTTACATAGAGTTGCAAGTGTTTGGGTATGTGGTTTATATACACCTAGGATGATTTGTCACTTTTTAAGTTTGCAGTAGCTAGAGGAATAGGGAGCAAAAATTAAGCTTTTAAATGGATTTTTCATGATTTTATAGCTGTTTAAACTAGTTTTGTACTCTTGATTGTTTGCCTGGAATGTGTTACAAGTGCAAAACCCTGTAAGGAGCAGGTCACAGATCAAAGATGAAGCCTGCACCCTAACATGTTAGATTTGATTGGATAATAGTACTGTCTCTGGGATGCTCTGCAGGTATTGGGAGTAATTTCCAGTTTCCAGTTTCAGTGGAGTAATGCCAGCCTTGTCATTCTCTTATATAGAGGAAGAAGTGGAAGCCTGTGGGCAGTACCAGGCTCAAACATAGTGTATTTTTGCTGGGGGCTGATGACATGGATACCCTGTGCCTGGCATGTACCCAAATTTCAGATTCCCAGAAAGAAAGCAGATATTAAACATAAATCACATTGTTTGTGTGAATGGCTTAGGCACAGTGAACCTCCCTTCTGAGTTAGGGAATGTCAGGGATCTTCCTGAAATCCAAAGCTCAGGTGCCAGCCAAAGGCTAGACTTGGAAGCAGGACCTTCAAAAGATGAGCAGTCTTGGGCTTGCTACATGGTCTCTTCTGCACAGGTCTAAACTCCTTCCTTCTCGCAGACTTTAGGGATGTCTTTTAGCATAATGGCTAACACCTCACTCTGGTTGGAGGAAAGTGGGTACTTACAGTTGCCTTTGAGTAGTGGAATGGCTTCTTGTTTCCCAGAGCCCACCCACATGCCACTCTTGCAGGTGGTCTACACAGAGTCTGGTCTGCAGCCCTGTGAGTAGAGCCTCTGGCCATGTGGTTGGCTTCATAGACTCATTCTGATCTAAGAACCAAGGTACTTTGGAGGCTCAGTTTTTGCACATGACTAGAGTCCACTTGCCACTGGACTTCCTTCCTCTCCAGTATCATTGTGCCTTTGGTAGAATGTCCAATGTTAATTTTTTTTTAAAGAAAGAGGGGACAGTGAGAGAGAGAAAGAAGCAGTTTTTATTTAGTTTTTCATGTGACTTTCATTCCTCAGATACTTCATTCCTCGGACACTTCATTGTGTACGTGGTGCTGGGGTTTGAACTTGTGTATGAGTGCATGCCAGGCAAGCACCGCAACCACCAAGCCACCTTTCCAGCTCCTAATGTGAATTCTTTAGCTGCTATTGAACCTTATACATTCCTCAGGGGGTTGTCTGTTAATCCAGGTTTGGGACCGGATGAGCAGTCTAATGTTTATGATAGTGAACATATACTAGCTTTGGGTGTGTTTTTTATTTTTCTTCCTCACTGCAACACCATGCAACATGCCATGTGGACGGCAACCCTGTGTACCAGTGTCACTGGAGCAGAGGAGGAGGAGGGAAGTCAGCATACACCCTGGCCATGCAGTAAAAGGCCAGCGGGCTCATACCATGTGCCTTGGGGAATTCCCAGGGAGCTGGGTGTTCAAGCATGTGGCTTTCACTCTTCCTGTAATCTTCTGTGATATGGTTGGCAAACTATGCCAGCAAAGAAAGACAGGCCTGTGCAAAGAATGTGAGGTTCCTTAGAACAAGATAATATCTGTTTGTCCCAAAAGAAAAGAAAGACAGAGGAAATGGCCCTGTTTCCTGGACAACTATGCCAGATACTGACATGTGGGAAGGAGGAGATGGTAAGGAACACCCCTGAACAAAATTGAAATTGGCAGTTTGATGTGTGCTGAATCATGTACCAGGTGTCACCACAGAGATGTGACTTCAAGAGGCTCTTTTTTTATAAGCATACCCACAGAGTAAACCGTCAATGAGTTTTGGAGTCACACTGGTTTTGTATGCTTTTTTCTTTTATGTGAGATGTTTTCCTGCGTCAGTTTCCACTTTTAAGAGTTCTCTGAGTTCTGATCACTCAGTGACACTTCTGTCCTTCTGGCATCTCATCACACGCTCTGCAATAGCTCTGTACCTTTAACACCACCTTAACAATCCTGACTCACACCATTTGATCTGTATTGCTGGGCCATTGCCTGAAACTGAGAAGAGGGCAGATGGCATTGCTGAGCTTGCATAGGAAATTGCCAGATTGTGTTGTCCTTTGAAGCAGCAGTGGGCACTGCTATAATAAGATGATGCACGGCTTCCCAGGTGCAACCCTGATCCCAGACACAGAGCTCACTGCCTTTCCAAGCTGGGTGCCTACCTCCTTTTCTCCTGTCTCTCCCCTTCACCTGGCCTTGACCCTTCCTCAGCCTGAGATGCCTTACTGTCCCTCTGCCAAGCCATGTGCCTATTATTCTGCCCTTGAGATCCTCACAGCAGCCATCCCTCAGCCAGGAGGACTCCTCATTGCTGCGGAGATCTTTTCTAGGAAGTCTTAGTTCCAGGGTCATCTCTGTGCTGAGATCTAACTGAGTTCCCTAGCAGTAATCTGGAGGATCCATCCTTCTCTGGGCACCCTGTTGTATATTGTGTCATTCGATCTTGTATCCCTGATAACTAGGGATCTCCCTAGATCGACACTTTCCTCCTCCTCCTCACCAGAGCAGGGGCTGTGTTTTTCCAATGTAGCATCCTCTGGGTTGGTGGACATAGTGGCTTGTACTTAACAGACTCTTAAATTTCAAAGAAGTGTTTTTTATAGAAAACATACTCTATGGGTGGGGAATGCAGCTCAGGGATAGAATTGTATGCTTTGCCTGTGTGAGATCCTGGGTTCAATCTAGAAAGGAAGGAAGAAGAAAGAAAAAAGAAAGTGTACTGTTATATTGATCTTTTTCATGCTATATAGACCTAACATTGCTGCTTAGACCGTTGCAGTATCCTAGAGGGAGGCAGAGAATTGCCAAGAGGATGGAGTGACCATAGGGGTTATAGCTGACTTTACTCTTCAGCCTTTCTTCTTAGGATTAGCATGAGCCAAGGATACATGAAAGCATAAAGAGCTGGTCCTATTTATTTATGTTTAAAATTCTTTGTTATAGAAAATTTTAAACATATGTAAGTGTTCATGGTATATTGAACCTCCATGTACCTGTTAGCTACTTTCAATAATTAATAACTTCCAGGCCAATCTTATTTCATCTCATTTCCCTTCTCATATCATTTTGAAGTGAATTTCATATATATTTCACCTGCAAATGTTTCAGATGTATCTCTAAAGGATAAGGATTTGACAAATATATCCATAATAACATTATTATAAATAAAACAAATTAACAATGATTATTATCAATTCGTAGTTGAAAACTCTCAAATGTCATGATTTTTTTATACATTTCTTTGTTTTCTTATTTTCCAAATAATTTTATTTATTTATTTTTAAATTTATTAAGGAGTTATTATTGTACAATCATGTAGCTCATATACAGTAACAATATGATATGCATGTGTTCTTAAACCAGAATTACCCCCATATCACTCACACTCCAGTCTCTTAATTCTTCTATATTTTGCCTTTACAAGCCATATAAATGCTTAGATTGTAAATTTTTCAGAATTAAATGATTGCATAAGTATTATTGGATTCTCAGGGGGTAAAGAGTATGCTACATTGTTGATTGTCTCCCTAGATCCCTTCCTCTTCTCCCTCCTTCTCCCCTATCCCTATTCTCTCTCCCCTCCCCACTACACACATATCTATGGTTGTCCTAGATTATGTATTGCTGAGCCTTTGCTGGGTCTAAAGCTGAGTCCGACTACCTTTCATCCAAGCCTGGGTTTTCCTCTAGCCTCCACAAATGAGTGAAAACATTTGACCCTTGACTTTCTGGGTTTGGCTAACTTTGCTCAGCATGATTTTTTTCCAATGCCATACTTTTACCTTCAAAGGCCACAAATATCATTGTTTGTAATCGCTGAGTAGAGTTCCATTGTATATACACCATAGTTTTTGGTATTAGACTCAAAGTCCACCCATAGAATTTCCCACAGTCTGAATTTTGTTGGTTGCATTCCTTTGGTGTCATTTAACATATTCCTCTGTCCCAGGTAGGTCTTTAATTTGATAGATAGGTCTAGAGAGTGATCACATAGTGATCTTTCATCAAAAATTTGTAATGTCCAGTGACTTTGATGTTAGTAACTAGTGATAGTTGATCTTAAATTAGTCTAATTCTTTTTCTCTTGTTATTTATGTTGTTATTGTTGTTGTTGTTATTATTATTATTATTAATTATTATTATTATTTGCAGTGTTGGGGATTGAATCCAGGGATCTAGGGACACCCTACTACATTTATTTATTTATTTATTTATTTATTTTTGGTACTGGGAATTGAACCCCAGGGACTTTGCCAGTGAGTCATATCCCTAGCCCTTTTTATTTTCTATTTTGAGATAGGGTCTTGTTAAGTTGCTGAGGCTGGCTTTTAACTTGAAATCCTCCTCCCTCAGCCACCTGAGTTGCTGGGGTCACAGGTATGTGCCACTGCACCTGTTTTTTACTTTGAGACAGTGTCTTACTAAGTTGCCAGGCTGACCTCAAACTTGCAATCCTCCTGCCTTAGCCTCCAGAGTCATTGGGATTACAGGTGTGTAATACTACACCTGGATGGATTAGTCTAATACTGTCACTTCATCCTCATTTCTTATTTGGTCACTCAGGGTTCAGTTCACACAGAAAAAGGAGCATAATACTTGATTCTTTCTCTTATTCAAAAGTTTTCAAAATGAGTTGGTTCTTCTTTTTCAATAGTGAACAATTAGATTTTCTCTCACCTGGTACAATAGCATCCTGGTTCCCCTAGAGGTACATCAGCAGGGAGAGGAAGAGCCCAGGAAGTGCTTGTTGAACTAAAAGCGCTCTTGTCTTTCTACCTCTTTCATTTGCCAAGGAAGGAGGACAGATATACATTTGTTGATTTGTGGTCCTTTGAAAAAAGTAAGAATGATGATGGTCATTTCCAGGAGGTCAGGTTCCCAACTGCCATGGAGCCTTGGAATCTTTTCTTACCCTTCTGCACACTGTATAAAATGAAAAATAAACATATTGGTCAGGAATAGAACATTACAGGAAATAATGTTTGGTATGCTCATGAATCTGTGTGGTTTGGGAAATGCTTTTTTTTTTTTTCTATTTCACTCACTTCATTAACTGAGTGGGACCTTTTTATAGTTCAGGAACCTTGGCATCGGGAGACTCTCTCTGCTGACAGGATTCCCTCCACCCTGATTCATTCCAAATGGTGGAGGTGTGTTAGAATGTCACACAATGTTATTGGATGTTATGGGAGCCCAGCTGTCCCATGGAGGCCTGGGCCCATCTGTCTCGTTCTTTACTCTAAACCCAGTATGTGACTTAACACACTGTATCTCAAAATACAGTTTAAGAAGTTCTGGGGGGGGGGAATCTAAATAAATAAATAAAAAAAGAAGTTCTGGGGAGGGGCTGGAGCGGTGGCTTGGCAGTTACCACGCTCACCTGGCCATGTGCAAGTTCGGGAGTTCAAACCACAGCACCACATACACAACAGAGTCTCAGAGCAATGAAGGTCACATGAAAAACTAAATAAAATTGATTCTCTTTCTCTCTCACCATCCCTCTCTCTTTTAATTAAAAAAAAAAAAAGTTCTGGGGATGTAGCTCAGTGGTAGAGCACTTACCTAGTATTCTTGAGACCCTGGGTTCAATTCCTAGTACTACAAAAAAAAAAATGTTCAAAATACAGTCAGTCCTCTCTATTCTCAGATTCTATGTGCACATATTAAACCAATCACATATTGAAAAATAAATAGATAAACCCAGTGTTTCACTTGACCCTCAGCAGGCCCCCACTAAATGTCATGTTGACTGAATGAAAGAATGAATGTGCCAAGCAGGGTTCAAGTGCAGCCTCTATTTTGGGAGTCTACAACTGTCCTTGGTGTGGGGCCTTTGGTTTGTGCCAGGCTATTGTGTTTTGATAGTTTCGCTGTCCTTTCTGTGTCAGTTAAACCTTGGTGGGAGTCATTTTGACATCAGATTACTCCATCTAAATTAATGCTAGTGCCTGTAATACAGAAGGCCATCAAGAGAGGAAGTAAGGGGCTAGAGCAGTGGCTCAGTGGTTATGGCACTTGCCTGGCATGCACAAGGACACGGGTTCAAACCCCAGCACCATGTACTCAACAAGTGTAGGAATGAAAGCTACAGGTAAAACTAAATAAAATTGATTCTCTCTTTCTCACTGTCCCTCTCTCTTTTTGAAAAAATAAAAGGAGAGGAAGTAAATTACTGAATTAGTGATATGGCTCTCCATCAGATCTATAAGCTTGTTTTTTTGTTTTTTTTTTTTTAAGAGAAAGGGACAGTGAGAGAGAGAGAAAGAATCAATTTTATTTAGTTTTTCATCTGGTCTTCATTGCTCCAACACTTTGCTGTATACATGGTGTGCTGGGGTTCTAACCTGGGTCCTTGCACCGTGCCAGGCAAGCACCGTAACTGCTGAGCCACTCCAGTCCCTATAAGCTTGTATTTTAATTTAAGTATTTAAATTTGGAATTGTTTCCTTAATCACTAATTCATGACATTTCAGTCTTTCTCTTGGCTTATTAACTGAATTTTCTCATTTTGAATTTTCTTTGCTTACTGTGGTATTTTCTGTGGTCTCTTTTCTTGCTACAGGATTTTTAAGCAAAGGTCACTTGTGGAAGGAAGAATCTAGGTTTTAGGAACATCTTATAGTTGTGGCTGCAACTGTAGAGATTGTGTGATGATTTAAAAAACAGCAGTGAAGACCCATGCAAGTATCCTGACTTGTTATGTGTAGGAGAATCTGGATTTATAGGCCTACAATTTTGCTCAGAATAGATCTAGCCCTGTGCTCTAGGGATCCTGTCATATCCTTATTTCTCATTATTAGACACTTAGTACACAGCCTCATTCCTGGGCCTGGCTCCTGGGACTTAAAGTCCTCTGTTTGTCAATAAGGTTGTTCTGTAGGGGATATCTAAAGTATATTTAGGGATTTTTTATTATGAAAATTTAAAAGTATACAAAAATGAAGATGTCTGTAATGAATAGTCCTTGTCCTCATTACCCCATGTCAGCAGGTCTCTCCTTAGGTTTCATTGATGGCCATCCCATCCCCACTTAATTTGAAGCAAATTCCAGACATAATTTACATTGATAAATACTTCAGTATGTATCTCTTTAGAGATTGTTATCAAAATATATATAATAAAAATGGTATTAACATGCCTAAAAAGTTAGCAATAATTCTTTTTTTTATTAGAGAGAGAGAAAGAACCAATTTTATTTATTATTTCATCTGGTTTTATTTTTCTTTTCTTTTTTTAAAGAGAGAGGGACAGTGAGAGAGAATCAATTTTTATTTAGTTTTTCATGTGGCTTTCCTTGCTCTGATACTTCGTTGTATATGTGGTGCTGGGGTTCAAACCCATGTCCTTGTGCATACCAGACAAGTGCCGTAACTACTGAGCCACTGCTCCAGTCCTAGTTTTATTTTTCTGACACTGTTGTGTACATGGTGCTGGGGTTCGAACTCACGTCCTCGTTCATGCTAGACAAGCACCATAACTGCTGAACCACTGCTCCAGCCCAACAATAATTCTTATATTATCAAATATCCAGTCACTATTAAAAATTCCCCATTGAGATGGCATCAAATTTAAAAGCTTCCTCAGGGCAAAGGAACAATTAAGAGCATGAAGAGAGAACCTACAGAATGGGAAAAAAATCTTTGCCCCCTGCACCTCAGACAGGCCGTTAATGTCCAGGATATACAAAGAACTTTAAAAAACTCAACACCAATAAACCACATAACCCAATAAATAAATGGGCAAAAAAAACTAAACAGATGGGGGCTTGAGTGGTAGCTCAGCAGTTGGAGCACTTGCTTGGCAAGTGCAGGGGCCCAGATTCAAACCCCAGCACCATATACACAACTAAGGGTCAGAGAAACAAAAGCCAGATGGAAAATAAATAAAACTGTTTCTCTCTTTCTCTCTCTCAAAAAAAGAAAAAAAGAAAAAGAAAAAGAACTAAACATACTCTTCTCAAATAAAGAAATACAGATGGTCAACAAATATATGAAAAAAAGTCCAACATCTCTAGCAATTAGAGAAATATAAATTAAAACTATACTGAGATTTCACCTCATTACAGTTAGAATGGCAATAATCAAGAATACAAACAATAAATGTTGGTGGGGATGTAGGGAAAAGGGTACACTTATACACTGTTGGTGAAACTGTAAACTGGTACAACCACTCTGGAAAGCAGTTTGGAGATTCCTCAAAAAACTAAGGATGGATCCACCATTTGACCCAGCTATCCCATTGCTTGGTACATATCCAAAGGACCTAAAAGCAGCATATTACAATAATAGAGACACATCAGTGTTCATAGCAGCACAATTCACAATAGCCATGTTATGGAATCAACCAAGGTGCCCTTCAACTGATGAACAGATAAAGAAATTGTAGCATATACACACAATGGAGTATTATATAGCCATAAGGAAGTATGACAATATGTCATTTGCCAGCAAATGGATGAAACTGGAGGATATCATAGTAAGTGAAGTAAGCCAGTCTCAAAAAAAAAAAAATCAAAGGTCAAGAGTCTGGAGCTGTGGCTCAGCAGTTACAGCGCTTGCCTGGCATGCTCAAGGACGTGGGTTCATACTCCAGCACCATGTACGCATTGTACGCAACGAAGTGTCTGAGCAATGAAAGCCACACTTACTCTCTCTTTTTCTTTCTCTCACTGTCCATCTCTCTTTAAAAAAAAATATCAAAGGTCGAATGTTCTCTCTGATATGTGGAAGTTAACCGGAAATAAGGAAAAGAACAGAGGAGTAGTCAAAGGAGAAGGAAATGGAGGAAGGAGGAATGAAATAGGGAAAGTTAATGGAAGGAATCAGAATTACCTTGTTCAATGTACATATATATGTCACTAAAAACAAAAGCTATTTAGTAAATCACAGAAAGAGCAGTAGAGGGAAGAGAAAGGAGGGAGAGGGTGAGGAATGCTGAGGACTGAAGTAGAATAAGTTATACTGCATGCTTTTATTAAAAAAACTAATGTTTATCCTATTGTCATATACATCTAAAAAGAATAGGGAGTAGGAGGAAGGGAGAGGAAGAGGAAATGCTGGAACTGAGTTAACACAAAGTATACGCCAATATTTTATAAGTATGGTATTATATGTACTATTATCACATATATAAAAATGTTCTTCATGGGTATAAGAATTATGTCACTATACTTGGGTATATTAGAATAAATATATATCCCAGAAAGAGAGGCATGGGACCAGGGGATAAGAGGAGGGAGGTGGGGGAGTGCTGGGGGGGTGTTGGCCAAATTATATTGTTGTATTATGTACATGTATGAATATGTGGCAACAACTCCCATCATTATGTACAACTGTAATGCACCAATAAAGTAAGTAAATAAAATTTCCCCATTGATTTATAATTTTTATAGTTTTTAAAATAAGGTTCATACCTTGCAATTCACTGATATTTCTCCTCAGATATGCCAAGTAGACTTTTCATTTTTAGATTTTTTATTAATGCATCGGAGCTATACATAAGAGTGGGGTTCATTTTGACATATTTGTAAATGCATATAATTTGCTCCATTTCAGTAAACTTTTTATTTTGAAATATTTTCTAACTTAGAGAGGAAAGTAGCATGGATAACACAAAGAGCTCCTATGTATCCTTCACTCAGATGCCCCATTGCTAATATACTACATTTGCTGTATCATTCTCTTTCTATATTATGTTTGTACATACTGTGTTATGATTACTTAATTAAATAGAGTAAGATAATATAATGCTACCCATCATCATTTAATATTTCAGTGTGTATTCCTTAAAACAAGGTCATTCTGGGGCTGGAGTAGTGGCTCAACAGTTACAGCCCTTGCTTCACATGCGTGAGCCCGTGGTTCAAACCCCAGCACCATGTACAAAGGGAAGTCTTGGAGCTGCGAAGGTCACATGAAAAACTAAATAAAATTGTTTCTTTCTCTCTCTCTCTTTCTCTCATCTCTCTCACTGTCCCTCTCTCTTTATAAAAAAAAAAAAAACAAGGTCATTCTCTGTAGATCCACAATGTAAATAGTGTATGATACTGCCATCTAACCCATATGCCACACATAATATTTCACTAGCTGTCCCAATAATGTCCTTTAGAGATCTATATTCCAACCCAGGATAATATATTGTCTTTGATAGTCATGTCTTGTCACTTCAGTTTTGAATGGAACAACTATCCTTGTATTTCACGACCTTGACATTTTGGTGAATACAAGCCAGTTACTTTGTAGAATTTTGGGATTGTCTGATTTTCTTTTCTTTTTTTCTTTCTTTTATTTTTCATAGCAGGAATTGAACCCAGGGGCACTTAACCACTGAGTCATATCCCAATCCCTTTTTATTTATCTATTTATTTTTTGAGACATGGCCTTGCTAAGTTGCTAAAGCTGTCCTCAAACTTGTAATCTTCATGATTCAGCCTCCTGAGTCGCTGGGATTACAGGTCTGATGTTTTCTTCCGTTTAGATTCAGATCTTCTATTTGGCAGGAACATTGCAGGATGCACCGCTGTGTCTTTCACGGTGCACCGTATTAGGAGGCACATGATGTTCATTTGTTCTATTAGTGGCACAACTTATATCACTTAGTTAAGATGGTGTTTGCCGGATTTCACCACTATAAACTTAATGAATTTTACAAGTATTAATAAGTGGTGAGACTGGGTGGGGTGGTACACACCTGCAATCCCAGTGGGTCAGTGGTTAAGTGCTCCTGGGTTCAATCCCCAGTGCCAAAAAATAAATAAATAAAAAGTGAGTAAGTATTTTAATGGGGAGACACATTGAGGTTATGTAAAAACCTGTTCCTTAACAAATCTCCACCCACTGATCTTAGGATCCTTTAACTTGTTCCCTATAGTGACTCAGCCCTGTGAACATAAGGTTTTTGTTTTTTTAAAATTTGCATTAGGGGCTGAACCCAGGGTCTAGAGTATGCTAGACAAGTGTTCTACCACTGACCTACACCCCTGCCCTATGATATATTGATGGGAGGTACGTATTGTCTGAGCTCCCCACCAATGCACAAGTCAACGGCCATTGTGGATAATTTCCTAGGCCCATTAGTTCATTATGGGTTGCAAAATGATGATATTCAGTCATTCCTTTTCCAGTTATTAGTGGGAATGATTCTATAAACAGAAACATCCCCTCATCAAACAATTGGTTATCCCAGTGGCTTAATTAATATGGGAGTGTTCGAATCTCTAGCAGAAATCTATGCATATACATGTTCAACTCTAGCAGACAGCGATTTAATTTTTGCTTCAACTGTCAGATATAATTTAGAACACTCTAGAGAAGGAAAATCTATTGTCTTAACCCATGTTTTTGCTTCTCATATTCCTTCTTTCTTCTTGGTGTTCCAAGATTCCTTCTCTTTATATACATTTTCTTCTTAGAGAACTTCCTTCAGCCTTTCTTTTAGGGTAGATTGCTGTTTGGTTGTTTTCCTTCATCTGACAATATCTTCATTTTCCCTTCATTCCCAAAGGATATTTTTGGATTTAGAATTTTGGTTCTTTCAACACTTTAAAAATGTTGTGCTTCTCTCTTCAGGTCTCTTTGATTTCTGTTGAAATCTTCGGTCATTCAAAGTGCTTTCCCCCTTCTCAGGAAATGTGTTGCACCTGACCCTCTGCTTTCAAGAGCTGCTTTCTGGGGCTGGAATGGTGGCTCAGCAGTTGCGGTGCCTGCCTGGCATGCACAAGTACACGGCTCAAACCTCAGAACCCATGTACACAACTAAGTGTCAGAGCAACGAAAGCCATGTGAAAAACTCAATAAAAATTTTTGATTCTCTCACTGTCCTTCTCTATTTAAAAAAAAAAGAGGTTTTTTTCTTTGTCTTTTCATTTCTAGAAGTTGATATGAATTGGTGTGGATTTCTTTGAGTTTAACCTGTTTGGGTTTGTTCCGCTTCTTAAATCTATATATTTGTGTTTTCTGCCAAATTTGGGAAGATTTCAGACATCATCACTTCAAATACTTTTGCTGCTTCACATTCTTTCTTTTCTCCTTCTGGGACCACCTGGTAGGGGGTGGGGAGGCTTTGTTCATTTTTTTCTCTTAATCTATTTATGTTGTTCATTCGGTAATGTCCATTGTTCTGTTTTTTTTTTTGAGAGAGAGAAAGAGAAAGAATCAATTTTATTTAGTGTTTCATGTGGCTTTTCCTTGCTGCGACACTTCGTTGTGTGCATGGGACTGGGGTTTGAACCCAGGTCCCTGCGCATGTGAGGCAAGTGCTGAAACCACTGAGCCACCACTCCAGCCTCTATCCACTCCTTTTGATGTTGAACCTATTATTGAGTTTTTAAAAATTGGTTAGTATGTTATTTTTCTGTTGAAAATTTTCATTTGATTCTTCTTTATTTCTCCCATTTCTTTGCTGATACTTTATGTCACTGAAGAGACTGTTAAACCTGTTATGGAAACAGCACAGTGTAGTGGAGGGGGATTATCTCAAGAAGAGGGGAGACAGCACTGAAGGAGAGAGAGAGAGAGATCAGGCTGCTCCCTGCATAAGGGAAAGATAAGCCCTTTATCAGATTGCTGGCATGGGTTAGGGTCTGATTGATTATCACCACAGTTCTTTCTAGGAGGCTCTGAAGTCCTTATCACTGGAGGAGGGAATCCAGTTCCCTTGCGAGGATTGCATCTGCTTGGGAGAGACAGGTACAGTTCTTGTCATGGTAATTACTCTCATTAGGGGATGATCTGTGAAGCTCTGCTGCTCCTGCAATCCAGGGAGACTGCAGGTTTAGAGTAGACTTCCGAGGTACTGCTCCCAAGGGTCTGCAACAGAATGTCATAAAAAGTGGCAATTGAATGTAAAGTGATGCAAATCTTGAAAATCTCTTACTCTTATCCTGGTATCTTCAGTCTTGAAGGGAGATGAGTTAGGTTAGGTAAATTTAGGGCTAATAAACCATGTGTTGCCAGTTTTTAGATAGACATCCCTGAAATTATTAACATGTCTATATGCAGAGCAAAGCAGCAATCTGACCCAAAGTTTAAGACACAAAATGAAGGCAGAGATACCAAGTCTTTATCCTTCTTTAAGTTATCTATCAGGCATCAGCAAGGCCAAATAAAGAGTTTGTGCTTTTTAGCAGAGGTAGCCTAAGTCCCTGTTATAACTGGGGGCTTGGGCTTATTCAGTTTTTGTGATTCTTTTAATGGGCAACAGATCATGAGTGAAGGCTTCTGTACCACATCTATCCACTGTTCCTGTTGAGGTCTATAATTGTGTCAGGCTAATATTAATGATAACCCTGACTCTGATATTTTACAGTTGCTTTATCCCCTCCCAAAATTTTTATGGTACCAGAGATTGAATCCAGAGGCACTTAACCACTGAACCACATCCCTAGCCCTTTGTATTTTTTATTTTGAGACAAGGTATTTCTAAGTTGTTTAAGACCTTGATAAGTTGCTTAGGCTGGCCTTGAACTTCCAGTCCTCCTGAGCAGCTAGAATTATAGGTGTGCACCTGACCCAAATGTGTGTGTGTGTTTGTTTTTAAGAGAGATAGTGGGGCGTGGGGTAGCACATTTTTTTCATCTGGTTTTGTTTTTCCTTTATTTATGCTGGTGATCAAACCTGGGACCTTGAGCACGCCAGGCAAGCAACCCATCCATATGTATTTTTAAGACCATTTTGATTATACGAAAGATCTTACATTGAAGTACTGTAGTTTTTGTGATCAAATTAAAGATATTTAAAGTTGAGTTGATTCACTTAACAAATATTTAGTGAGCATTAACTATGTGACTGATTCTGTGCTGGTAGCTGGAGGTACAACAGTAAATTAGATAGCCACTGGCCCTGAGTCAGGCAGATAAAATGGTGATCAGAATAGGATATGGTAGGAATAGTAGAGGAGGAAGCCCAAGGGGTGTGGGAGCTTGGCAGGGCATGTGAGAAAAGCTTCTTGTAAAATTTCAACTAGCCTGCAGGATGAGGTAAAGAAGTGGGCAGTGTGAGAGAGACAATGTGTGCACATTGAGGGAACAGTATGCAAGTAGAGGGAATAGCATGCACATAGGGAGAGCTCAGCAGCAGAGAAGGAGACAGCTCAGGAAGAGCTGGTAAGCCTTATTTAGGAGCAGGGACTTCATCCCAAAGTAGTTTTAGAAAAATTCAGTGCTGAAATTGTCTGGCAGGGGAAAAGGGAGACAAATGAAGCAGCTACATGTGTTTTCTCCATGAGAGATTAATCACCATGGTCTAGAACAATGTTGAGCAGGGCAGCTGGAGCAAAAGGGATTGATTTGAGAGAGACAGAGGGGACATGATGGAGATCTGGAATTATTCTTGGTGAAGTTTAGGGTGAGACTTTAGCCTCACCACTCAGTAATTCAAAACTATGACTTGATAAAATACCATGGTTTGTTCTTGTTGATGCAGGAAAGAAAAATGTCATGTTCACCCATATTCCACTTGAAAAGACATTTTTAGTCTAAATTTAAGATCTAAAACATTTTCTTAATATTCTGTGACAGGCTTTCTACTTAATTATCGTAGGAACTGTCTTAGACATTGCTAGGTTGTACATGGTGTTCTGACATTTTGGTGGAACCACAACATGAATCTGGTGGATTTTCAGTGAGTGGTACTAATTGGGTGGTGTTGCTACACTGTTGTTTCTCCTTAGGCATGTGAGTTTGCTAAAACTGTGGGTGGGGCATTAGACTTATGTCTCTGTGCTCTTGGTTTGGGCCAGATCACCTTCCTGAGCCAGTTTTACTGCTTGTGTGATGCTCATGCGTTAATTCACTTGGCCAGCATGTCATCAGAGCTCTCACAGGGATAAGGCAGGTACAAGAGAGGGACATATATCAGGGAACTTATGCTTTAGCTTGTAAATGTTAGATATAATAACCAAGTGAACCAAAACATTATTTCTAGATAGCTACCTCAGTATTCTCCATGGTAATAGCCCTGTGCATGTGGCTAAGAAACCTGATTCTATTTCTGGCTTTGATGTTGACCAGGGCACATGATTTATCTTGTCCAGGCCTCTTTCCTTTCTTTGACTGTAAAATGTGGCTAATTTCCTCGACAGGTACCTTCCATATGAAATATACTTGATAAATATTTGCTAAACAAATGAATGTATGAATGCTTATTTTGCTGGCCCTGGTGTGGATTGGGAGTCATGTTTGTGATGGTCCCCCATAGGAAGTGAAGCACTATACAGGTATGAGTTCCACTGATAAAGAATGTTGTATTTTATAAGATACTGTCTGTCATCCTGTTTGAGTAAATATTTCACAAAACTGTAATTTTCAGTACCAGGAGAATGGTATCTGAGCTTCCCTTTTATTTTCATTTAAAAAATTACATCAGAAATGTCCTCAAAACAGAATTTATTTAGCATTTCTCAAGGGTAATTTTAAAAGGCAAAGAATGAGGCCAGAAGCAAAATGAAACAGTGTCAGGTCTCACAGTGACAGTGTCATCTCTGAAGGTGAACATGGCACTGTGGAGGCTTCTGTTTGATGGCAATCTCAGGCATTTGTGATGTTGGGCATTTTCTGAATGGTGATATCTGACCAGCTTTGAGAGTGTAAATGAAACCTGGGAGACAAGTCCACACTGCACAGTGGGGAAAAGGCAAAGCTGAGGGTGAGTGGGTAGGCCTGATTTAGCAGCCTGGTTCTGAATCTGCAGTGACCGCCCATGCCGGCATTCCAGCCTTTGCATCTGGAACAGGGAGGCGCATTCCTACCGTTCTATCATTTCTTAAGTGATTATTTCATGTGGGACTTCTGTGGTAAGCCCTCAGGATGAACAAAAAATGACCTTCTTTATTTTTACCTGGGAAAATCCTTATAGTACCCTTGACCTGAGAGAGGTTGAAGGACTATGGCTGTCTTCACTGCCCTTCCTGCCAATTCCCCTCTTTTTGAATCCAGGTGTGTGCTCCACTGAGCTACATCCCTAGCCTTTTTTATTTATTTTAATTTTTTAAAACATTTTTTCATTGTAGATGGATACAATACCTCTGTTTTGTTATATTTTATGCAGTGCTAAGGATCAAACCCATTGCCTTACATGTGCTAGGCAGGCAAGCCACTGAGCAACAAGCCCAGACTATTTTTTTTTTTTAAGAGAGAGGGACAATGAGAGAGAGAGAGAGAGAGAGAATCAAATTTTATTTAGTTTTTAGGGGCTGGAGTGGTGGCTTGGTGGTTACAGTGCTTGCCCAGCATGCAAAAGTACACAGGTTCAAACCCCAGCACCCATGTACACAACTAAGTGTCAGAGCAACGAAAGCCATGTGAAAAATTCAATTACAATTCACTTGAGGCTGGAGCGGAGGTTACAGCACTTGCCAGCACGCACAAGTTCATGAGTTCGAATCCCAGCACCACGTACATAACGAGGTCTTGGAGCAACAAAAGCCACATGAAAAACTAAATAAAAATTTTCTCTCTTTTTCTTTCCCTCTCACTGTACCTCTCTCTCTAAAAAAAAATTGATTCACTCCCCCTCTCTCATTGTCCTTCTCTCTTTAAAAAAATGCACTGCCTTAAAAAATTTTATTTACATTTTTGTGTGGCTTTTGTTGCTCCAATGCTTTTTGTGTACGTGGTGCTGGGGTTCGAACCCACATACAGGTGCATGCCAGGCAAGCCCCATAACAGCTGAGCCACCATTCCAGCCCCAAGCCCAGCCCTTTTAATTTTAAGGGTCTCCTTAAGTTGCTAAGTCCGCTCTTGAATTTGTGGATCTTCCTAACTCACCTCTAAGTAGCTGGGATTACAGGCATGCTCAATAAAGTTAACACATTTTTGTTTAAGGAATTTCACATATTGTGCTTCCTTCTGCTGCCCATCAAGATCACCTTGGTTTTTCTTTGAGTTTGTTTTTATTTGCATTTCTTTTTTATGATTTTTTTTTCATGAGAAAGGGACAGTGAGAGAGAAAGGATAGAGAGAAAGAGAGAATCAGTTTTATTTATTTTTTCATATGACTTTCATTGCTTTGATACTTCGTTATGTACATGGTACTGGAATTCAAACCCAGGTACTCATGTACTCATGCATGCCAGGCAAGCACTGTAACTGCTGAGCCACCGCTCTAGCCCCCTGAGTTTGTTTTCGTTTATTTATTTTTTTAAAAATTTATGTATTTATTTATTTATTTTTTTTGTAAAGAGAGAGGGACAGTGGCCAGGGAGCGGGGAGAGAATTAATTTCTATTTAGTTTTTCATGTGGCTTCCATTGCTCCGAGACTTTGTTGTGTTCGCTGTCCTAGGGCCCGAACTCATACGCATGCTGGGCAAGCGCTGCAACCACCGAGCCATCACCCCAGCCCCTTGAGTTTGTTTTTAAAATCAATATTTCATTGCAGTGTAACATACATTCAGTAAAGCAGGTTAATTATAAGTGAATTTTCATGAGGCAGGCACCCCCTTTATTTTGAGTTTATTTCCTTCCACTTGTTAAATAGTGGCTTGCAGTTTACAGGCCTGTCTCTTTACAAGATAGAATGTTCTTTGAGACCAGAAAAATGTACCATATTTACCTTTAAACTCATCCCCTCCCCAGTTTATAGCATGGTTCCTTTGGATAGTAGCCCAGAGGAAGTGTTTGCTGAGTTAGAACATGGAAAGTTGGATGGGAATTAACCAAGAGAATCATGGTCAGCTTGAGCTAGCGTTGAATGGCAGTTGCACATCAGGCTACGTGCTTTGCTCCAGAGCTTTTGTCTTTCCGTGTGTCTGTATTCAAACTGGCTGAACTGCCAATTTTCTTTCATTTTTTTATTAGATGAATATGGAGTTACAATTAATTGAGGGGGCTGTCAATTTTCTTGTTGTAAAGTTTTTTTGTTTTTTTTTTTTAATGAAGGTTGGGAAACATAGCCTAAGCCGAGGATGAAAGAGCTGACATTTTATTTGGGAGATGCAACCCCAGGGTGGTAAGCCAGCAACAGCAAGTGAAGCAGAGGACAGATCAAAGTGATCCCACAGTGCATTTCCTTGCTTAGTGTCACTTCACAGTAAGCTATGGGGAGACACCATGGTTGCTCAGTTTGTGAGCCAGCTTTGCTCACAGTTTCAGAGGTCTTGGTCCATGGCCAGCCAGCTCCATTGCTCTGGGCCTTAGGTGAGTCAAAGCATCATGGTAGAAGGGTGCCACAGAAGAAAGCTGCTCCATCTGTGGCAGTCATGAAGCAAAGAAAGGAAGGAGCTAGGGCTGGGGAGAAATTAAACCCTTCCAGGGCATGCCCCCAGTGACCTATTCCTTCCCATTAGGTCCCACCCTCCCAATAATCCATTCAGCTCTGACTTAATGAGGCCAGAGCCCTCATAATCCAATCATTGCCTATAAGCTCTACCTCTGAACTTTGTTGCATTGTTCAACACAGACTCTGGGAGACATTCCAGATCCAAACTATAACACTCAATAAGCATTTTTGCCTGGCACATGGATTTTTCTAGAAGAGTCACAATGAGAAAACATACCTTGGAGCAGTCCACAGAGGGAAGAACAGAAAAGGGATTTATTTGCCCTATTTCTTTTCATCTACTGTTCCCACTGTGGCATTTCATGAAAGTCTACAAGTGAAGGGACAATTTGGCATGAGTGAGGAACTGGCTTCTTTATAGCGCAGTGTTTTTTCTTCCTCCCTTTTTTTGTCCCATGGGTTTCAAACTACTTAGCATGTACCCAATACTGGGCTCAATCCCAGCACTGCAGAAACAAGCATACATTTTGTACATCCCATCTTGACTGGGAGGTCCTCCCTTCTTCCCTCAGCATTACTCAATTTTTTTTTTTTAAGGGAGAAACAACTTTATTGAGTTTTTCACATGGCCTGCATTGTTCCAACACTTAGTTGTGTACGTGGTGCTGGGGTTTGAACCCGGGTTCTCATGCTTGCCGGGCAAGCGCCGAAACCGCTGAGCCACCGTTCCAGCCCCACTACTCAACTCTTAATGATTTTAAAAATGCCTTCATCTAGTTCCCTCGACAGTCTAGTCTAGAACCACACCCTATGATGAGGATGGAACGTCTGCCCTTCAGTGACATTGGGACTATCTTCAAGACAGTCACTGAGCCTGAAGGCTGATGAGTTCATGTTGGAGCTCCAAAACTTTGTATCAGCTATGACCTTAAGGAAGGAGGTGATAGCAGCATTAATTTTTTTTAATAACTTAAGACTTAGTGAAGTTACAAAAATAGTACACAATCCCTATCTGTATACCTTCCACCTAGCTTCCCCTGAAGTTGACATCACTCAAATACAATGATCAAAACCAGGAAATTAACATTATAATAATACTACTGACTAAACTCCAGATTTTATTTGAATTTCATTAATTTTTCCAGTCTTTTTCTATTTTATAATCCATTCCAGAATTCCATATTGCATTGTGATTTTCTGGTTTAACCAGTGTTTTAATTTGAATGTTGCTTAAGGCATTTTATTATAAAGAATCAAATTTAAGTACAACTGGAAACATTTTAATACTGATCATTACAGTCTTGCTAATTGAAAACAGAACTGGAAACTGATGAGTTCACAAATACCCCTTTAAATTCAGCCCATAATTTCAGTGACTCTTTAGACTGCCAAGTGCAGTGAAGGGATAGGCCAAGAGCATGACACTCCCAGAGAGAATGGCCTCTGGGGCACTGGGCAGAATGTTAAGATTAGACTAGGATTCTGTTTATTAAAAAGGGAGACTGTTAAAAGTAGATGTGTATCCTAATTGCTTCAGAAATAGAAATAAATTTATAAATATTCTTATTCCCAACTATATATTAACATTGACACATCTATTTTATTTTTTTTTATTCAGAATTAAATGATTGCATAAATATTATTTGGCTTCTCAGGTGAGTAAAGAATAAGCTACATTGTGGATTTCTCCCCTAAATCTAGCCTCCCTCTCCTCCCTCCTTTACCCTCCCTCCTGCCTCTCCCCTTCCCCCTTTCCCTCTTACCTATCTATGGTTCCGCTATGGTTGCTTAGACTTTGGTGAATCTAGTACATGTGCTTGACTATCTTTCACCCAAGCCTGGATTTAGCTCTAGTATCCCCAAATGAGGGAAAACGTTTGGCCCTTGACTCTCTGGGTTTGACTAATTTCGCTTAGCATAATTTCTTCCATTGCCTTCCATTTACCTTCAAAGGTTGTAATATTGTTGTTTCTAATAGCTGAGTAGAACTCCATTGTATATATATATGTACCACAGCTTTTGGATCCTTTCATACAGTGACAGGCATCTGGGTTGATTCCATAATTTAGTTATTATAGATTGAGCTCCTATGTACATTGATTTTGCTGTGTCACTGTAATGTGCTGATTCTAGCTCTTCTGGAAAAATACCCAGAAGAGGGAAAGCTGGGTTGTATGGTGAATACATCCCTAATTTTTTGAGGATTCTCCACACTGCTTTCCAGAGTGGCTGTATCAGTCTGCAGTTCCACCAATAGTGTGCTCATGTTCCTATCTCCCCACAACTCCTGCAACATCTATTTCTGTTTATATTCTTCATCTTTGCCAGTCTGATTGGAGTAAGGTGAAATCTTAATGTAGTTTTGATTTGCATTTCTCTGATTAGTAGTGAGTTAGAAACACTTTCTCATGTATTCATTTGCTTGCTCAATTTCCTCTGTTGAGAAGTTTGTTTAGTTCTCTGGCCCATTTATCGATTGGATTGTTTGTGTTTTTGATGTTAAGTTTTTTGAGTTCTTTGTAAATTTTGGATATTAGTCCCCTGTCAGAGGAATCACAGGTCATGATTTTCTCCCATTCTGTAGGTTCTTTCTTGATAGTTTTGACCAATTCCTTGTCTGAGCAAACGCTTTTTAGTTTAATGACATTCCACTCATTGTTTTTTTTTTTTTGTTTTTTTTTTTAAAGAGAGAGGGACAGTGAGAGAGAGAGAATCAATTTTATGTTGTTTTTCATGTGGCTTTCATTGCTCCAACACTTTGTTGTATATGTGGTGCTGGGGTTTGAACCCTCATCCTTGCACATGCCAGGCAAGTGCCGTAACCATGAAGCCAACGCTCCAGCCCCCACTCATTGATTCTTGACTTTAATTTTTTTGCTTGGGAATCTTACTGAGAAAGTCATTTCCTACTCCCATATGCTAGAGTGTTGCTTCTAATTTTTCTTCTAGCAGTTGTATGGTAGCTTGTTGAATTCCTAGTTCCTTGATCTGTTTTGATTTGATTTTTGTGCAAGGTGAGATAAGGATCTAATTTTAATTTTCTGCAAGTGTCTGCCTAGTTTGTCTAGCACCATTTGTTGAATCAGCTGTCTTTCCTCCATGTTGTATTTTGACCCCCCGCCCTTTGTTACATATCAAATGGGTTTGTTTCAGAGTCTTCTATTCTATTCCATTGGTCTTCATTCTTATTTTGATACCAACACCATGCTGTTTTTAACTAGTATTTTGGTTATGTGTGTGTGTGTGTGTGTGTGTGTGTGTGTGTGTGTGTGTGACTGGGAATTGAACCCAGTGCTTTGGGCATGCTAGTCAAATGCTCTATTAAGCTACATCATCACTCCACATTTACTGATTTTCTGTGACTGTAATTCCATCTATATTTGTTAGGGAATGTCCTTATCTTCTCCTTCATTTATTTATTCTTCCAGTTGTTTCATTAAATCAGTATGGACTCCTGGGTACTACTACTACTACTACTACTACTACTACTACTACTACTACTACGACACAGTACTGGAAATTGAACCCATGGCCTCGCACATGCTAGGCAAATGCTTTACCTAGCTTTACTGAATTGCACCTCCAGGCCTTTTATATTTTATTTTGAGACAATATGTCACTAAGTTGCCCTGTCTGGCATCAAACTTCAGATCCTCCTGCCTTATTCTCTCCAGCTGCTAGGATTATAGGTGTGTGCCACCGCACTGGCCCAAGGCACTTTTTACTTTCTTTCTTTTGTTTTTTTAGAGGAGGGGTAGTTTGTGTGTGTATGTGTGTGTGTGTGTGTGTGTGTGTGTGTGTGAGAGAGAGAGAGAGAGAGAATCAATTTTTGCCCCTGTGGCTTTCATTGCTCCCACACTTCATTGCGTACGTGGTGCTGGGGTTCGAACCCATGACCTCACGCATGCCAGGCAAGCACAGAAACCACCGAGCCACCGCTCCAGACCCCCCAAGGCACTTTTATTTCCAATTTTTTTCCACAGAAACTTCTGGAACTCTTGACCATTTCTGCTTTTTAGGCCCTAGAGGCTCACTGTTTAGTTTTAGGATAAGTGTGTAAATCCTTAATGTGGCCTGCAAGGTACATTTGGCCCCTGCCTGATTTAATTTTAATTATCTTCTGCAGTGGTGGGATTGAAATCAGCATCTTGTGCATGTTCGGCAAATGCTCTACTACTGAGCTATACCCCAACCATTTTTGTTTTTTATTTTTGAAACACCCTCACTAAGATGCTTAGATTGATTTTGAATTTAAAATCCTTCTGCCAGGATACTGTACCTAGCCCTTGCTTGATTTTCTAACATCATTTTCCCCTTGTCCATTATTTTATTCTCAATACTCTGGCCACAGAATGTTTGCCTAATCTTCCAAATTTAGAAACTCCTTTTTACCTCTTTGCCTCTGCTGTTCCCTCTGAAACAAAGTTTTAGGACGAAACTTCACTGCCCATTTTTGCTGGCTGATAAGAGCGGAGTTTCCTCTATTTCTGCTGGCAGGTGGGGTCTACAGCCAAAAAGCATCGCAGCTCTCAGTGGTGGGCAACACCCTGGAATGTTACAGCAGACTTCTGCAGTTCCTCATTAATTTCTTCTTCCTTGGGTTCTTGTGAATTTGGAGAATGAAATCCACAGACCAGGATGAGTGAAATAGAATAATGATTTATTGAAGAAACAGCAGGAAACAGGAACACAACTCTTGCAATGTAAGAAAGGACCCAAAAGCAGGCATTGTCTGATCAAGTGTATTTAGCTAGTGGTTTGCATAACACTTGGGTCACTGCTATTGGTCCAAACTTGTGCAAATTAGGGTTGAGGGAAGTATCAATGCTATTGGTTCAAATTTATGCTAATTAGGATTTGGAAACCCATTAATGCTTTTGGTTAACATTGAATCCCATTTATGGATGCCTTGCTTCCATTTTCTCCCACTTTGCTGGGAATCCAAGGTTGACAGTAGTGAATCATGCATGCTCATTGCAGGTGGGAGTGGGTGAGGGGTTTGGAGTTACAACATTGGGTGAATCTGTTTTCTGCAGCTGTCCTCTATTTGGTGCCCAGGCCTGGCTGCCAAAACCAGTTGCCATTGGTTTGCCTTGACTCCCCTGGGTGCTGGCTCGCAGTGCCTCAGACCCACTGCACCTGTATGGCAGGCTCTATGCAGTGGTGGGCTGTGCTTGATGCCTGCATTCAAATGCACGCTGGCCTCCATTTCAGGGCTCCTCTGCTCCTCTGCAGCTTGTTGGCAGGGACCAATCAATAGGCTGGCTGTATGGCTTGAATGACAGGGAGCCCTGTCGCCTCTACCTAGAACATTGGTCTATGTCCCTCTTCTTTGTGAGCTAAAAATAGTGTCCTTTATGGTTAGGCATTACAGTTTAACACCTGAACAATCTCTAGTCTAAAATGACTTCAAATTCAAAAACATCAGGCTTTCAGCAGGTGTGGCTAGCTTTGATAGTTTTGTAAATTAGAGTGAGTTTCCTTTCATCAAAAGATGCTAGCACCCAAGAACAGGGCTTTCCTTCAACTAAATGTCATTTTTCCTAAGGAATATGACCAAAGCAAAGGGAAATGAAAAAGGGAAACCACTATTCAAGCAAAAGATGAATGTATCATTCTCTTGCATCTTACAGAAATCAGGGGGAAATGCTCCACACCTGCTGTCGTAACATCAAAAGTCATTTGACTTTAGAATAGGTAGAAGAATAAAAAAATGACAGGCGATGGCCAACCTGAGAAAATCAATAAGCATGCAAGGACAGCAGAAAACTCCCAGATGAACCCCTGCCTCTGGCAGTATTTGATGCTGACTGATTGCTGTTCCTTTTATAACACACTCTGAGGAAAATGTTTGGTGTTTTGTGGGGAGTTCTGAATTTGCTTTGAGTGTCTTTGAGTCTCTAAGGGAGTGAGTTAAGTAGGTCCAGTCATGATAGCTGGATCCCAGTCCTCAGACATCAGTTATAGTTGGAAATGGCACGTTTTTGAGTCACCGCCACTTTCTATTACTTTGCTATCATTGGCTCCATAATCCTGTAACTGGCAAAGGGTTTGATCCTTTGCCATGAGATAGCACTTGTTAGTCCAGCCAGCACCTTCAACTTATATGTGGTGGGGCCAGAGAATGGTGGTAACTGCTCTATGGATCTTCTGATGTAACGAAAAGAACAACGCTGTCCCCAGTTTGCTCCAAGCAGGAGGTGCCTTTGAGTCCACCCCCTTGGATTCTGGTCCTCAGGTATCACTCTGCTCCAACTCCATGGTTCTGAGACTTAGTGGAAAGATCCTGGCATGGAGTCCAAGGCCTGCTCTGCCTGGTGGGACCCTGAAAAGTCACTAAATTTCTCCATTTCCTAATCTCCAAGGGCTCATACTATAACAGGCATACCTTTTGGATGGATTAGTGTGTGCTTTTATCCTTCTACCACTCTCCCCACAGTAGGCCAACTGTAGCCTCAGGGTTCTCCTCAACCAAGCAGTGACTAGTTAATCCCAACAAGCATCATCTCCAAAATGTGACTCCAGGGTCTCTTCCAGCTCTAAGGTTCCAAGATTCTGAGAATGTGCCTTGATATTTTCTTTAGTCATTGAGTCTGGGAGCCTTACCTGGTGCATTCTCTTCTACAGAAACCAGGGTGAAATGGCCCACACTTGCCGTGGAACCATCAACCTGGCCACTGCACATGTAGATACAGAAGAGTCTTGTGGTATCTTGCTGATGAGTGGGGCAAGGAGCTACCACCTCAAGGCCAGCTCAGAGGTGGACCGGCAGCAGTGGATCACCGCCCTGGAGCTGGCCAAGGCCAAGGCTGTCCGTGTGATGAGCACTCATTCAGGTACTGAATGGTCAATATGATGGGTATGTATGAGTGGTATCATGGCTCTAGAGGGAGTGGGAATTGAAAATATTTGGGGGCAGGGCAGAGGTAACCAGGAGACCCATACTAGTCTGAACCAATTCAGGAGGTCAATGTACGTGTGTGTCTTTCCCTTTCAACTCCATGCATCCTAAGCAGTGAGATGCCCAACCACTCTGCCAAGGCATCCTTGGACAAGTTAGCCTACTGGGTAAGGATTCACAGCAGAGACAAGCATTCATTTACAACTCAAGGTAGCAAGTGTCACATGTCAGAGAGAAATGACTTTCTGAAACACTAATGAACTAATGGGTGTGAAGGAGAAGACTTCAAGCAGCTACTGTGTGATTATAGGAAGGTTGGGACTACTGATTATTTCTTTAAAAATGGCCCTAATTGTGGTCTTCTCTTTAAGGCAATATCCTTCTTCAATGTTCTCAGGCTGATGTAAGAGAGTTGTGTTTTATAACTTTTAATCTGTCTTAAAGTGAATTTGGGGTAGCCCCAAATGAGAGAAGACTTCTCACTGTCTTTCTGCCTCTACATAGGTTTCTAAAAAGTAGGCACAAGGACATATTAAAAATGGGAATTTGAGGGGGCTGGAGCGGTGGCTCAGTGGTTTCGGTGCTTGCCTGACAAACACAAGGACCTGGGTTCAAACCCCAGCACCACATACACAACTGAGTGTTGGAGCAACTAAAGCCATGTGAAAAACTAAATAAAGTTGTTTCTCTCTTTCTCTGTCTCTCTCACTGTCCCTCTCTCTTAAAAAAAAATGGGAATTTGATCATTTAAACCTCCTGAGTGCACAAACCCATTAGACTTAATAGACTCTACCCAGTGAAAGTAGTATATATTTTCTTTACAAGTACACATGGAACATTCTCCAGGGTAGACCATATGGTAGGCCACAAAATATATATTGATAAGTTTTTAAAAGATTGAAATCATATAAAGAATCTTTACTCTCCTCAGTGGAATTAAACTATAGATCAGTAATAGAAACTGGAGAATTCACAAATATGTGGAAATTAAACCACATGCTCTTCAACAACTTATGGATCAAACATAAAAATTACAAGATAAATTAGAAAATACTTTGAGATGAATGAAAACAAACATGCAACATTGTCAAAATTCGGGGAGGGAAGCACAAAAGCAGTGCTCAGAGGGAAATTTGTAACTATAAAAGCATCCATCAAAAAGAAGGAAAATCTCAAAACAACAAGTAGACTTTATTCTGGATAAATAATAGCAAACTAAACCTAAAGCTACCAGAAGGAAATAATAAAAATTTGAGTTGACAGCAATTAGAAACAATGATATTGGGGCCTTTGAAGGTAAATGGATAGCAATGGAAGAAATTATGCTGAGCAAAGTTAGCTAAACCCAGAGTCAAGGGTTGATTGTTTTCATTTATTTGTGGAGGCTGGAGCTAAAACCAGGCCTGTGTGAAAGGTAGTCAACCTCATGTATTAGACCCAACAAAGACAGCAACACATAATCTAGGGCAATCATAGATATGTAGTGGGGGAGGGGGAGAGGACAGGTAAGGGACAGGAGAGGGAGGGAGAATAGGGAGGGATCTAGGAAGGCAATCAACAATGTAGCATGCTCTTTACCCCCTGAGAATCCAAATAATACTTACACAATTACTTAATTCTGGAAAATTCACAACCTAAGTATTTATATTGTTTGTAGGGGCAAAATATAGAAAATTCAAGAGACTGGGGTATGGGTGATGTTGGGGGGGTAGTTCTGGCTTAAGAGTACATGTATATCATATTGTTACTTTATATGCATTTATGATTGTACAATAACTTAACTCCTTAATAAAGATGGTTTTAAAAAAGATTTGAGTTGAGATAAATAAAAGAAAAACAATAGAAAAAAATCAATGACACCAAAAGTTGTTTCTTTGAAAAAAAATCCACAAACTTGGCAAAATGTTAGCTAGATGGACTGAGAAACAAGAATAAACTCAAATTGCTAAAATTAGAGATGAGATGAAAGTGTTGACCTTACTATTGACCTTATAGAAATAAAAAGATTATAAGAGAATACTATAAACAATTGCATACCAACAAATTAGATAACCTAAGTGAAATGGACAAATTTCTGGAAGCAAAAATATTACCAAGGCTGAGTAAAGAAAAATAGAAAATCTCAATAGACCTACAGTAAATAAATTAGTGAACCAGTAACCAAAGCTCTTGCAACAAAGAAATGCCCAGGACCAGATGGTTTCAATGGTGAATTCTACTAAGCATTTAAAGAATTTATACCAATCCATCCCCAAGATCTTCCCAAAAAAATTGAAACGAAGAAATACTTCTTATTCTGGGAGGTCACCCTGATGGTTCCTCATGAGAAATAAAAAATATAGACTACTATTTCTTATGAACATAGATGCAAAACCCTTATCAAAATATTAATAAGCAAAATACTTCAGTGTATTAAAAAGATTCTACACCATGACCAAGTGAGATTTGTCATAGGGAGCAAAAGATGGTTCAAAATAAGAAAATGAGGGGCTGGAGCGGTGGCTCAGTGGTTTCAGCGCTTGCCTGGCAAGCACGAGGACCAGGGTTCAAACCCCAGCACCACGTACACAACTAAGTATTGGAGCAATGAAGGCCATGTGAAAAGCTAAATAAAGTTGTTTCTCTCTTTCTCTGTCTCTCTCACTATCCTTCTCTCTTTAAAAAAAAAATAAGAAAATGACTTAAAGTAGTATACTAATTTGGAGGGAAAAAAAACCCATGATCATTTCAATGCAGAAAAAGGATTTGGCAAATATCCAACACTTCTTCATTATAAAAACACAGGATTTTGGGCTAGAGTGGAGGCTCAGCAGTAGAGCTCTTGCCTGGCACGCACAAGGACGTGAGTTCAAACCCCAGCACAACCTACACAACAATGTTGTTGGAACATCGAAAGCCACATGAAAAACTAAATAAAGTTGATTCTCTCTCTCTCTCTCTCTCTCTCACTGTCCCTTTCTCTTTACACACACACACACACACACACACAGAGAGGATAGGAATGAAAAATAATTTCCTTAAAATGATAAAAGACATGTATAAAAAATCTATAGCTAAAATCATAAGAAGTGGTGAAAGACTAAAAGTTTTCAAAGATCAGAAATAAGGATGCTGACTTTTACCATGCCTATTCAACATTCTAGATAGAACAATTAGGCAAGAAAAAGAAACAAAAGTAAAAAATTGAAATGGAAAAAAATAAAACTTTCTCTATTGGCAGTCAAAATGATCTTACATATAGAAAATTTCAAAGAACACACGCACATACACAAGCACAATGCTAATAACCACTAAAGTGGTTATATTATAAAAAGAAGGAGGAGGATGAGAAGAGGCAGAGGGGAGGAAAAGGAAGAAAGAAGACCGGAAAGGAACAAGCATTGTTGAAAATATTTAAATATTAGAGCCCTCTCTACAGTACTGGTGGGAATGTAAAATGGTATAGCCACAGTGGAAAATAGTTTGGTGGTTCCTCAAGAACTTAAACATAGAACTACTCCCATGACCCAACAATTGTACTCCTTCCAAAATAACGGAAGATAGTGTTCAAACACAAATTTGTACATGAATGATAATAGCAGCATTATTCACAATAGTTCAGAGGCAGAAGCATCACATACATCCATCAACAGATAAAGGGACAAACAGAATATTCATACAACAGAATACTGTTCAGCCATGAAAAAGAAGTTCTGATACATGCTACAACATGAATGAACCTCGAAAACATCATGTTTAAGTGAAAGAAAACAGACACAGAAAGCAACATATTGAATCATTTCATATATAAGAAATATCTAGAGTAGATTAAATCCATAGAGAAAGAAACACTAGTGGTTGCTAGACCTGGTGGAGTCATATCCCCCCTATTCTCAGGGTAAGGATGTGCTGCAGGTGGTTGGTTGCAGGAGGGATAGCCATCGTCATTCTGGTAGATGTGGTACACCTACCTAAGGAGAGGAGTCTGCTTGTGGGGATAGTGGCCTTCCCCTGCCAGCTCACCCTAGCTGTAAACCTTTCCCACAGCCTAGGACCAGGCACTGGAGCAGCACTTGTAGTGGAGCTCACCCTTCCGTGTCACCAGCCACCTCTGCTCACTGAAGGTGATTGTCCACATGGACACCTGAAATTTTGGTTTTGGGACTTCTTCAGTTTCATGTTTGTGGCATGGACATGCCAGTTGCTGAAAATGGGACAAAGAAAGGAACATTTATTTCTAGACTCCAATATAACTTGTATTAGTTGCAGAACAACCCCCAGTAGACCTCCATACTGTTTATGCTCGTATGCATTAACCTGTTGGAGGGAATGAACAATTTTACCCCCCAGGGCTGCTCTATCACTGAGCTACATTCCTAGCCATTTTTTTTTTAATTTTGACACATAGTCTTGCTTAATTCCTGAGGCCGGTTCCAAATTCATGATTCTCTTGCCTCAGCCTGCCCAGTCACTGGAATTGTAGGTGTATGCTGTTGCACCTGGCTGGGAATGGACATCATTTAAATGGCCCAGCCAGATAGTGATTCAAACTTCACGAGCATGGGTCAGAGCTGAGCCTCCTCTGATGGGAGAGCATGACTTTTACACGAATAGCCACAGTATAAGGTAGGACACTGTCAGCATCCTGGGTGTTTTTATGTTTTTTTGTTTTTGGTTGGGGGAGTCTATCTGTAGGTGAAACCAGAAAAGAGTCTAAAATACGGAGATGAAGGGAAGGAGGGGAGGGAAGGAGAACTGTACAGGCAGTAGTCATGGCTGGAGTAAAGAGCTATGGATGTGTTCAGAAACTGGAAACATCAAATGTAGTTGAGCAGTCACCAGGGAAGGGGCATCAGTCTGGTGGAGGTGGCTTCCTCACTTCCTGCCTTGAGGATAAAGGCTTGGCCTGGGAAGGATCTGCATTTATCTTCAAGTTCATGAAGACCCCTATCCCTTAACTCCTCTAACTTCTTCCTGTCTGGTCACCTTTACTGCTGAACCATTGCATCTGTGGATTCCCTGTAACACACTTAACAGTTAACATACTGTCTTGCTGGTACCTGTATGCTTTCTGGACTCTTGATTTTTAGCACATCTACTTGCCAAACCCCATGCTGGACTTTACCCCATTTGTGGCCTCCTGTGGGTTTACCCAGCTCCTGACAACATCTATACCTGTGTAGGACATGGTCACTAAACAGCCATGCTTCCCGCTCAGCATGCCAGGCGCATGGAGTCTGGGAACAGAGTGTGCAGAACTATGGGTGGCTGATGGCTGGGGCCTCAGATGCTGTTTTGGGCAGCAGATCAAGGGACCTTCTTGCTGGGGTGGAGATGGGCAGAGCCACTCATCACCAGAGAGACCACAGCACACATCAGGACCAACTAGCCTTTGAAGGCAGTCTTTTCTTAGTCTTAGACTCTCAAACCTTTTCTTATGCTTTACTAGAAAGCTCCATGTAAGAAAGGGCACAGAGTTTTCTGGCGTTCTGATTCAGAGTCAGGAAGCCCCAGGACTGATTTGATCTTTAAATAACTTCTACAGGTGGGCATTTTTTGATATTGGAAAGCTTTATCTGGAGTCCACAGCTGCCATCTGGTGGCTGGTAAGGCTGGCATGATCATTCGCCTATTTTTTTTTTTTAAGAATCAGTTTTATTTATTTTTTCATTTGGTTTTTCTGACACTTAGTTGTGTATGTGGTGCTAATCTTTGTCCTTGCACATGCCAGGCAAGCACTTTACTGCTGAGCCACCGCTCCAGCCCCTCACTCACCTCTTTTTAAGGTCCCTGTGGGGACATGGGATGATTCCCCACCCATCTCAGCCATTAGATCCACCAGGGACCTTGGCCATGGAGCTTGTCCTCAAATCCCAGGCCTTGTACCTTACTTTGTACACCCTTACCCCTTGCATCTTTAACCAGTCTCCAACATGGAGCACCTGGCTTTTTGATCTCCCCAGGCCTTATCTGCCTCCACCCCATGTGGCTCCAGCTCAGTAATCTTTTCCTTTCCTTTTCTTTTGTTTTTTTTTTTTTAAAGAGAGAGGGACAATGAGAGAGAAAGAGAGAATCAATTTTATTTAGTTTTTCATATGGCTTTCATTGCACTTTGCTGTGTACGTGGTGCTGGAGAATGAACCTGCGTCCTTGCATATGTGAGGCAAGCGCTGTAACTGCTGAGCCACTGCTTCAGCCCTAGCTCAGTAATCTTAAGGTCAGAGATGGTCCTTTTCCAGCCATCCCAGCAATTGCTCCCTCAGTGCTCTTCTGGACCTCCTGGACTCTTCCTCCAGCAATTGCCTTCTCTTTTCCTTTCTCACTTGGCCTGGTCCTGTGGTTGGTCCCTCAGGCCCGTAGAGATGGGTTCTTCCTCTTGCCCAGTTGTCTAGCTTTTCTCACACCTATTTGTCGTCCATCTAACCGTGGGGCACAGCCCAGAAATCAGATGGGTGGGTCTTGAATCCTGACTGGGTTCCTTACTAACTGTGTCACTTTTGTGGTGTTTCCTTAAACATAAAGTATATCTAGTGATAAAGACTCCATAGGATTGTCAAAGGCAATAATTTAAACCATGTAACATAATGCTCAGCGCAGTGACTAGATGTGATGACTGCTCAGTTGATGGCAGTGCGGTTGTTGCTCTTTTGGTAATGTTATGAACTTCCTCCCTTTGAGCTGGAGTGGCAGGTCTCTTTTGCTGAGCCCAGTATGCATGCATACAGTCAAGATCTGGGGGTGGCCTTTCCTGTCTGTGCAGACCAGCACATGCCCTCAAATTCATGGCTTTGCTGAGCCCTTATCAATGCTTTCCTCTAACATGTGGGTCCCCTGCCACCTTCCGCTTCCATTTTCCAGTAGCTCTTGGAGTCCTTGGCACTCTGCCTATATTTTCACTGCTGCCTTCTAGCAAATGATCTTGTCTTCATTTTTGGACAAAAACAAGTCCATAGCTTGGACCACCTCAGCCTTCTGTACTCAGATTTATCATCTTCCTTGTAACTGTCCTGTGTTACTCAGGTGAGAATCATTCTCCTTGAAACATTGCCTGGCCCATAGGGCCATTTTCTCCCTCTTCCTCAGGGACTTGGTTCCATTGCTGTTCTCTCCCCCACAACCTTAACTTCTCTTGTGACTTCTCCCTGCTGCATATGACCCATTGCCTGCTGCTTTGACATGGTCCTTGCCAAGGTCTCCAGTCTAACTTCTAGATCTCACAGTTAGCCAAGACGTAAATTGACTCCCACCTTTCCTCACCTGTCACATTCAACTTGTCACCAGATCCTGCCAGCGCCAGACTTGAAAAGTTTCGCATCTTCCCTCTGCTTTCCATCTGTGTGGGCTCACCCTGGCTGGACTGCCTGGCCTTCCAGATTCTGGTCTCCAGAGTCTTCTAGTAGAACCACTTCCCAGTAGCCAGGGTGAGTTTCCTAAAACATGGTTCTGCTTAGTTCCAGTTCCAGGTGGGATGATGTAAGAGCATTTTACTCTGCAGCTAAAAAACCTGGATAGAATGCACAGTAACCCTAATAAAACACCCTGAAAATTCAACAGCGATATGCAGATTGGGGAGGTAGACCAGGATTTGAGGTAACATGAAACAGGTGATGATTGTGCAACTTTCCCCCTCCCACTATATTCTAGCCAAGACACAGAGGAAACCCAGAAACAGCAGACAGAGACAGCTCCAGGAGAAAACCCCTAGCAGGAAGGGGTCTCTCGGCAGTGATAACAGGGTCAGCAGAGGTGCTTTAAACTATGAGGAAACCCTCCATTCCAACAGGAGGCACTGTGGTCCCAAAAGGGTGAGCAAACTTCCATTGCATTTTTCCTCCTCCTTCCACTTAGCCCCAGATATGAGTGCAGTAGTAGGCAGGGGCAGTAGATAGTGGTAAATATAGCCCTATTATTGGCCCAGAGAATTGAAAGAGGGGATTTGAGGGAAGTAAGAAAATACCAGGAGATCACATACAGAGGATTTTGGGAAAGTGACCCTGTAAAGTTGTTTGTGAATTCCTGGGTTCATGTCCAACCTGCACATATATAGATCTGATCCTAAACACATATTGAATACTTCAAGAACTGATCTCAAAGCTTCATGAACATGCAGGTCCCAGTGGCTACTGACTGGCATGCATGGTAGACAAATTTGAATAGCACTGTAGAGACTTAAAAAACAGATCTGGCAGTAAAATGGCCAGCCTCAGGAAGCTGGTCAGAACTTGGACTAAACCTCACTGGTATGATTGCCTGCTAAAATGAGAACATCAAATTACCTCTATTAGAATGAATGAAGCAATTAACAGTACAGTTCCCACAGAAATGAAAAGATAAGGGAATACTACAAACAACTCTACTCACAGATTTGACAATTTAGATGAAATAAACTAATTTCTCACAAATGTCATGCTCCAAAACTCACCCAAGATCAAATCCATAACATGAATAATCCTGTAGCTATTAAGGATTAAAATCTTCCCCCAAAAAAGAAAACTTCAAGCCTAAGTGATTTTACTGTTGAATTCTGAAACATTTGGAAAAAGAATACCACTATTCTACACAGTCTCATCCAGAAATAGAAAAGGAGGTAATAATTCCCAACTCATTTTAGGAGGACAGTATTACTCTGATACCAAACTGGGCAAGATAGTACAAGAAAAGAAAACCACAAATAACTATCATTTGTGAATGCAGATGAAAAAAAGTTTAGTGAAATATTAGCTATTTGAGCCCAGCAAAGTATAAATAGAACAATACACCATGATTTAGTGGATATAAGTGGTTACAGCACTTGCCTGGCATGCATGAAGATGCAAGTTTGAACCCCAGCACCATGTACACAATGATGTGTTGGAGCAATAAAAGCCACATGAAAAACTAAATAAAATTGATTATCTCTTTTTCTTTCTCATTGTCCCTCTCTCTTTAAAATAATTCAATATTTGAAAATCAATCAATGGAATTGCCTATTAATGGTCTTAGTGAGAAAAACTATGTGATCCTATTAATTAACACAGAAGAGGTATTTGAAAACATTCAATATTATTCATGATAAAAATACACATCTCAGCAAGCTAGAAATTTCCTCCACCTGATTAACAGCATCTTCAAAAAGCCAGCATCATAATCTTGAAAGACTGAATCTTTTTCCCCTGCTATCAGTAAAAATGTTGATTCATTCTTACCACTCATATTCATTTTCATACTGAAAGTCCTACCTAGTCTAATAAGGTAAGAAAAAGAAATCAAGGACACTCAAATTGAAAGGAAGAAACAAATTATCTCTGTTTGCAAAGGATATGTTGACAAATCCCAAGCAGTCTACACAGATATTCTTAGAATAAATGAGTTTAACAAGGTTGCAAAAAGCACAAGGTTAATACATAAAATCAATCGTATTTCTACATACTAGTAATGAACCATTGGAAACTGAAATTTTTAAAATATTATTTAACATGGCCTATGAAATGTTTACAGAACACATAATATCTATATGCTGAAAAGCATTAAATACTGATGAAATAAAAGAACAAAATAAATGGAGACATACTATGCTCCTCATTTATTAGAAGATTCAATAAAGATGTCAGTACTCTCCAAATTGATCAGTAGACTTAATGCAATCTCAACAAAAATTACAGTGGAACATTTTTCAATATAGGTAATATAATTTTTTTTAAAAAAGAAAGATGCATGGTGAGAGAGAAAGAGAAAATCAATTTTATTTAGTTTTTCATGTGGCTTTTGTTGCTCTGACACTTTATTGTATACGTGGTGCTGGGGTTTGAACCTGCATTCTTGAGCATGCCAGGCAAGCCCCGGAACTGCTGAGCCACTGCTTCAGACCCTTATTATAAATTTATATGGAAAGATAAAGGAACTAGAATGGCTAAAGCAATTTTATTTTATTTATTTTGTTAAAGAAAGAGAAAAACAGAGAGAGAGAGAGTCAATTTCATTTAGTTTTTCATGTGGCTTTCATTGCTCTGACACGTCATTGTGTATGTGGTGTTGCCACTGTAGCCCCAGCTTAAGTAATTTTTTAAAAAACAAAGCTGGAGTAATTACTTGATTTTAATACTTATTATAAAGAAAGAATAATGAAGACAGTGTGGTGTTGATAAACACCACATAGATTAATGGGATAGACACATAGAGTAATGGAAGAACCTAGAAAATTCAGAAATGGACTGACACAAATATAGTCAGTTGAATTTTGACAAAGACACAAAAGCGATTTGATTGAGAAAGGATAGTCTTTTCAATAACTAGTATTGGAACAACTGTAAGTCATGCAAAAACAAAAAAGAATCTACACTTCCCACTTACACAAAAATTAGCTCAAAATGTAAAACAAAAAACCATAAAGCTTTTAGAGAAAAAACGTTTCTGTGACTTGTATTAGGCAGAGTTCTGAAACACAAAGTCCCAGACATAACATCAAAAGCACAATGCATAAAAGAAAAAATTGATAAATAGGACTTTATCAAAGATATAAATTTTGGGGCTTGGGATGCAGATCAGTGGTAGAGCACTTGCCTAGCGTATATGAGGCCTTGGATTCCATTGCCAGCACTGCAAAAGATAAAAATAAAACGTTTACTTTGCAAAAGGCGCTGTTAAAAGAATGAAAAAGCAAGCTGCAGTCTAGTAAGTCACGTATTCAACAAAGGATCTATATCCATAATATCTAAAGAACTTTCAAAACTCAACAGAAAAAAAAAATCATTCCCAACTAGCCAGTAGCTAATAAATGAATTAATAAGTGAATTCAAGAAAGTCGTAAGGATATACGATTAACACAAAAATCAATGACATTCCTATATACTAACAAAGAACTTGTGGAAACAAACACAATACCACTTATAATGGCTTCCTCAAAATGAAATACTTAAGTTCAATTCTAACAAAACATGTCAGGATCTATATGCTAAAAATTACAAAATGCTGATGTAAAGAAATCAAAGAAGACCCAAAGAAATGGGGAGACATTGTCCATGGATTGGGAGACTTAACATAGTAAGGATGTCAGTTCTTCCCAAATTAGTTATGTAGGTTATGAAAGAGTCTTTTCAACATATGGTGCTAGAGTAATTTAACATCCATGGCAGGTGGAGCTCAAACTAAACATCACACAGTATATAAAAATTAATTCAAAGCAGACTGGGGATTTAAATGATTAAAAATGATAAAAGTTTTTAAAGAAAATAGAACATTGTTGGGACGTAGGGCTAGGTGAAGAGTTTCCCTACATGATATGGAAAAACTTGAAAACTTTTACACTGCTAAAGTCCCTACAAAGAGGATAAAATGTTAAACTACAGACTAGGAGAAAATATAAGCCACGTATCTGACAAAGGACTAGTATGTAGAATATATAGAGAATTTACAAAACTTACCAATAAAAAGACAATCTGTAAAACGGGCAAAAACATGAACAGCTTTTTTACTGCAAAGAAGATATCCATGGTAAAGAATCACATGAAAAGGTGTTCAAAATTATGAGCTATTAGGGAAATGCAAAGTAAGAATATCATGACATGTCACAGCCCACATAGTAGAATAGTTAAAAATAGTGATAATACTAAATATTGGCAAGAATCTGTATTATTTTACCAATGAGAATATCAAATGGTGCAGCCACTCCGGAAAACACTGTCAGTTTCTTACAAAACTAAACATGTAATGACCATATGACCTAGCAATTGTACTTCTGTAGCAAAACCTGTACACAAAAGTTCACATAAGGTCTTTGCAATAGCAAAGTTCCAGACAAAACCCAAATGCCATTCAGTGAGTTGATCGCGGAACAAGCTCTGTTGTACTCATACACTGGAATACTGGTCAGCAAGAAAAATGAATGGACTATTGTTGATGCATGCAAGAACTTGAATGAATATCAAAGGCATTATTACTGAGAGGAAGGAACTATCTCATGCTATATACTGCCATTTATCTGACATTCTGCAAAGGGCAAAACCAAGAAGATAAAGAACAGATCAGTAGTAGTCAGAAGTTAGGGGTAGAGGAAGGGTGTGATACAAAGTTATAGCACTAGGAAGTTTTATAGTAATAGAATTGTCCTGTGTCCCGATTGTTATCATATGTCATGACTCTAAATATGTATTAAAATACATAGACCTTTACAACAAAAAGTAAATGTTATTGCATGTTATCTTGAAAATAATTGTAATTTTTTTTAACCTATATTCTTTTTCTGGCTTTCCCCATCCTCTGGGGGATGTCCTCATTGGAACACTGTCTTTCTGCCAGACAACATGAATATTGTGCCTCTTGCCTGCAAACTCTCTTCCCAAGTCCTTAGTCTCTTCCCACATTCTACTCTCTTAGGTCTGGGAGAGAATATTATTGAAAGTCTTCTCTGAGTGACCCCCTTCCTGAATCAAATGTTTGCTCTGCTCCCTGGTCCCTCATGCATGGTGGCACTAAGGTTATTGTGAACATGGGCTTCCCTAAGCCTCAGGGTCTCCATTCGTCAGCCCATGGGAGGTTTTGGTTCTCTGCCTCCCTGGCGTCCTTCCAATGCAGAGTTGTATGTCATTTGTGAGCAGAGGTGCTGGAGCCAGGTTGCCTAGGTTCAAATTGTGACTCCCTTATTTACCCACTACATGACTTTGGGTAAGGTCTTTTGCTGTCCTGTGTGTTATTTTCTCTCTGTAAAATGGACCTAAAAAGAGAACCATTTCCTAGAGGTGCTGTGAGGATTAACTTGGATAATGCATGAAAAGATCTTAACACAAGATTTGGCAAATGCTCCATAAAAGTTACCTTAGGTAATAATGTCTTAGGCAGCTTTGAAATAACCCAGTTCCCAGCTAAAACTGAATGAGGATGATATTGGGTAGGGGGTGTATTTAAAAAAAAATCTCCTTGAGCAACATGGCCATATTCAGCAAATAAAAATACCAGTCAACCCTTTTAATTTGAACTTGAGAATACAAGAAACAATGTTTTAATATAAACCCGTTCCAAGTGGGGCAGCCTTGTATTAAATTTATTTATTGTGTATCTGGAGTTCGAGTGCAAGGGGCATCCTACATTTTAGCAACCTGCATTTAACCCTATCCTTATAATCTGGCTCACTCTGGTCCTCTGCTGGGGACCCCTAGGGTCCAGACAAACCACCGAGTGAGAAAATGGAGTATCCTTGTGTTTGACACAGGGGGGCGCTAAAAGATGGTTTGTTCACTTTCTTTGCTCCTAATGTCTAGGGAAGCGCATTACAACGTACCGCTCAATTTTCATGAATCATTTTCTGATCTTCAAGTCCATCTCCAGAGGCCTCTGGGAGACTGTAAGAATTGGACACAGAGCCGGCCACTTCTCTGTCTTGACCTTCACTTCCAGGGTATCTAATCCTGCTCTTCAGGGGCTCCTCTTTCTTACATACTCCCCGCTGGCTGGGCTACCCCCACCTTGATGTCATAGCCCTATTCTGATATCACAGCCCAGTGCCTGTAGCTGTCCCAGGCAGCTCAGATTCTGACTGTAGAACAACCAAGGCAGGCGACTGAGCAGGGGTAAAGGGAACTTGGGTGGCTGGTGGCCCTGGGGGCTGACCCTAAAGAACATCTGGGCAGCCTACCATCCTTGCCCTACCATCCTTTTGCTCCAAAATGAAAATCCTCTAAAAGGTAGGACTCGGAAGGCTTTCCTCCTGTCCTGGCCAATCTTGGTTACCTTGAGGTGGAAGTAATTCCCTGGAGTGTAGAATTGTTCTGGCTCTGTGAACAGCTCTCAGGATTCTTGCCACCTGTGTGCCTGAGATGCTAGTGGCTTTGGACCACTCAGAAGTCCACTTTCCCCTTTGAAGGAATGGTTTCCTGAAACCTAGTGTCTCTTATTTGTTGGGGAGAGTAATTTTTTAGTTCTCAGAGAACACCAGCAGTTTCCCAGCTATGGTGGGCTTTTCTGTGGCCACTGCCTCCCTTCTCCCTCCTTAAGAAGCTGGGCAGGGAGAGAGGAGTGTGCTTTTCTCAGGACCAAGGGAAAATATATCCACATTCAAGCTAATAACCCTCTTACCCTTCAGTCTTGGGGAGAAGCCCTGTCCTCTTAGCTGATCAGAATAAAAGATATCTCTTGAGAAATCATTAAATCAGTGAAAACATTCATTGTCATGGGTTAAACAACACAACAACAAAAAAATCCTGAATAACTTCCAACTTTGCCATGAAGTCCCCCTGGTGTACATTAATAGTGCAAATTCACAGAGGACCACTGAGTGGTCAGATGGCGCTTAGGAGCCCTCAGTTTTGTTGTTGTTTATTTGTGTTTGTGGTCCTGAGGCTGCACTCCAGAGCCTTGTGCATGCTAGGCAAATACTACCGAGCCTCATCCCCAACCCAGGAATCCGCATTTATAATAAACATTCCATGTAGAACTCATGCCAGCTCCTCACGGGTCTCACTTTGAGAAATAGTCTGTCCAATTGCTTATTGCTACTGGGTTGCTTCTCCAGTTTCCAAATTCATGTTTTCCATGGAATGAGGTCGAATTATGCTTTACTACCATGTTTTTATCTAATGTGCTGGATCCAAGGAGACAAAAGGGATGATGTCAGTCTGTATTATCTGTCTTATCCATCAAGAATGTTCATGTTCAAGTTCTTGGGTCCTGTCTTTTATATCTAAGTTCTCTTTCTTTCTCTCCCTTGTTCCCTCCCCTCTCTCTCCTTAAAAGAAGGGATTAGGGATTATAGCCAGATGTGGTGGAACACACCTGTAATCCCAGCTACTCGGGAGGCTAAGATAGGAGGGTCATAAAGTCACAGCCAGCCTGGCCAACTTAGGGAGACACTGTCTCAAAATAAAAAAAATTAAAATGACAGGAGGTGTAGCTCAGTGGTAGAGCACTGTGGATTCAATCCTTGGTACCAGGGCAGGGAGGGGAGGTGGTGGAGAAGCGCAAGGGAGAAGGGATTATGTCTTTGGGGAAGTGGTTACTCATTACTCTTCTGAGACTTCCTTTTCATGGTGCTCTCCTGAACCAAGAGTGGGAATATGGGTATGGATTAATTAATGGTCTTTGAAACCAATAGTTGTGAAGGGTACTGCTCACAGAAAAGAATGGCTTCTGTTTATGTGGTGGTCCCCAAATGAGCATGAACTGATATGATCCTGGAAGGGGAGCCATTTTTCACTTGATGGGTCAGCAGCTCCAGGTGGGTACTCCCTCCCCACCATGGCTGAGAATTCAGGCTTTCCAGAGGATGCCACACAGCTTTTTGAACAAATAAACATACCTATGCAACATTCATAGGGTTTTTATGAAGGTGCCATCTTACCTGTGTATCTTCAGGTTTCTAGCCCTTTGAACTTGGCAGGGACCAGCAATCAGGTACTTAGTCCTGGAGCCTCAGGTGGTATCAGTGTGGTATCCTCCACACTCCTGGTGGCAGAAAGGATGTGTCCTGGCCTTAGGCCTCCAGGTTGCAGAATGGAGGGGTTGACCCTACCTAATCCCCCAAAATGCTGACAGGTCAACCTCTCTTCCTCTCAAACTCCACTCTGCTGGACTCAGGGTTGGGCCATGTCATCTAGTAAGACTGAGGGAGGAACAAGGGAATTAATGCCAGGACAGGAAGGAAGGCTCAGGCCATTCCACCTGGTCGAGAAGGGGGTGACCCTGAACGCCCATCCTGGGTTTGGAGAGATAATAACCAGTGTCCTGCACCAGATGGCTCTTACTCTGTGGCTTCAGCTGCATCATGCAGTCTGTTGTCACTCAGTAAATGTGCCATCTGAAAGAGATGCAGATAAGACTTGATAGACCCATTGGTGTAAGGATACTGCAAAACCCCTGGGATGGTATTTTAAAAAATCTTTTGTTGTAGTTGCCATGGAGATTTTAAGATATAAAGTGAAGTGGACAGAAAAGTCTCAGGAGTCAGCACATACCTGTCACTCACATGCCACAGTTATCAATTCACAGTCAGCCTTGCCTAAGCCTCCACCTCCTTCCTCCCCCTCTATCATTTTGAAGCCAATTGTAGATATCAAATCATTCTATTTATCCATATTTTTGGATGTGTCTTTGAAGGATCAGGATTCTTTTTCTAAAGCATATTTTTATTTTTTTCCAACTTTTTTTTCTTAAAGAAGCTGTGAGAAAGTGAGAGAGAGAATCGATTTCTTATTGTTTATTTTTTCATCTGGTTTTTGTTTTTCCAATACTTAGTTGTGTATGTGGTGGTGGGGTTTGGATCTGGGTCCTTATGCATGCCAGGCAAGCACTCCACTGCTAAGCCACCTCTCCAGCCCTAGGATTCCTTTCTAAAAAAGTACCAAAGTACTATGCTCATATCTATAAAATTAGATAATTTAGAAGGGTTAGAAGAAAGTTGAGTTTAAAAATCCCGTTCTCTTCCTGTCCTAGAGAGGGTGAGGGAAGTAGAAAAGGAACATAGAGGACTGAGAAAGGGGGATACCTACGTGTGCTTTCAGCAAAGAAACTGAACTCTGCAGTCTTGCAATACCAAAGAAGAAGTTAACAGCTCTGACCTGGGAAAAGAACCTGGCCCTTCGCAGAGAAGCGGGGCTTGGCTTTGTTGGGGCCCTGCCTGGTAAAGAGAGGGGGCCCTGAGTGGGGGGGAGTTGCTGACAAGGACACAGAAATAGTAGCTCTCAGGTGTGTACATTAGCAAAGGTAAGAGCCACTCAAAAGCAGCCTAGAAAAGTGAGGGTATTTTGTCCTGTAGGAAATGTGAACAGTTAGGATTTAGATGTGACCCTGTGACCCATACAGATGGCTATGGCTTACCCCCAAGGGACCCATATAAATCAGTGCTGGATGAAAGAGGCTCAGGGTAAATGGGTCACCAGTAAGCTTGAATGGATGTGCAGAATTCAAAGGAGATTGATGTTCAGTTCTCAAAAACACGGAGTTGGATTTTCAGAGGATGACAGGCAGCATTTGTTCTGACCCAGCCCCTCCTCACAGGACCTTGGCCTGCTAGCCAGGTCTAAGAGCCAACCCAGAGATAGCTCCTTTATTTCAGTAGAAATAATCGGCATTGTGAAACATGTTTTTTTTTTTTTTTTAAATTAAGGGTTGGTGGCTTTGTTCTTCTTATGAAGAGGTCAGAGTGTAATAAAAGTCATTGCCTATATTTGATACCTTCTTACCATTATGGTAGATTAAGTATCATTTTCCTGCCAGGCAATTACCTTGATTTCTAATTGCTTCCTTTATAACTCAGGGGCATAATAGCACTTTCCTTTGTAATTATCGGATTGAAAAGGCTTATGCTTTATTGCCATTTAGATGTTAACCTACATGTGGGCATGTAGGCATGAGCACAGGTTCTGATGCAGATGATGCCTTTAGCTCACTGTGTCACCATGTCCCCAGGCAAGAGGGCTGGTGGCCAGGCTGGAATGCTTGATCTAAGCCGGAGGCAAGCATGACTATGACATTTTCCTGGGTACGTCCTGTACTTCCCTTTGCCAATTTAAGCTTTGATTGGAGATAAACCTTAAAAGATAAAGGCCAAGAATTCTGGGCTGTAAGAACTGGAAGACTGGGTACTGAGTGTCAATTGCCTGGTGATATGAACAGTTGTGGCTTAGGTGAGCGCAAACTTTAGGATTCTGGCTTTGCCTGTGAGTCTCCAGGAAACCTTGAACAAGGCTCTCACCTCTCTCTCAACTTCTCTATCCATAAAAATGAAGAATAATGTCTGTATCACAAGATGGTTATGAGGATTAATAATAATAATATAATACAAAACAAGTCTAGGTGAGAGGGAACCATGTGAAGCAGCTTACAAATGCCATTTGGTATCACTGCTGTCCTGGATCTTCAGCTGGAGTCTTTAGTTGATAATACATCTGTGTGTGGTGGCCTCATGCATGTGGGATGTTTCCTGGCTACACTGGAAACAACTTCATAGAAGGGATGTTTACTAATTTTTTAAATAAATATTTCATGGTTTTCTATCAGTGGTCAGTTGGTGGCAAGAAATAAAAACTCAGATTGGCTTAAGTGTAAGCAGGGGTTATGCTCAGGGTGCAGGAAGTAGAGCAGTCTGCAGGAACAGGTTGTATGGGGTGGCTGTTCTGTCTGTCTCTCCCATTTGTGGTTCTCCCGGGGTCTCTTCTGTGTCTTTTTGCTTTGGAGATCGTCTTCCCTGTTCCTTTCTAACTTTGTTCTGCAGGTGGCTTGACCTTCTCTGGTTGTGTGCAGCCTTTTGGCTGCTGTCTTATGCCCCATTTCCAAATTCTTGGGTGACTGGCTCCAACTCAGCTTTGAGTAGGTACCCAGTCTGGTCTGATCAGACAAGGCAGAGTGGGCAGGGTCATGCCTGAGGGGCTACCTGAATGTGTTTAATGAGGAAACATTAAATTCTACCTCTACTTCTTGGTCTCTCTGCAGTGCACCCTCAGCCTCTGTCCAGTGGTCCCTTATGGCTACTCCCAGAAGCTGAAGCATGAAAGAAAACAGGAGGCAGGCAGTGGCTATATGGACTCCATGTCCCTTGCTCATGCCTAAATCATCCAGGGAACCGTGGTGAGCTCAGAATCAGTTTTGGAAGGAGACAAGGCTGACTGGCAGGCGGGTGAAACAACCACAGATTGTGGAAGGGCATCAGGAACAAGATGTTTCCTAAAGACAGGGACAGGATGTTTGGAAGCTTCCAGAGACTACTCACAGTCAGGGCAAGGACTTTGTGAGCATAACACAGCCAGCAGATGTCCATGTTCACATGTGGCCAACCTCGGCACAGTAGCATGGCCAGCCTAGAGCTTCAGTGTGGTCCCAGAACCTCAGCTGGTGCAAGTTGCTATCCTCTTCTGGAGGTGCTGCCTGCTACTGGAGTGTTGATGGACCTCTGGCCTGGCTTAGGTGGTGTCACTTGTTCCATGTCTGATGGTTTCTGGTGAAGGATATCTGTTTGAAAAATGGGTCCCACTGCAAAATGTTCAGTTGTTCCAACACTTTTTCCTGAAAATAAAAAAAGTTTTAGCTCTAGTAACCAGTGCTGAGCTTGAGAGTGATAAGAACTCGGGTTAGGGTAAGGGGCAGGGCCTGGATATTTTCATGATATTCCCAGCCTTCTCCCCTCTCTCATTGTCTTAGTCTGTGTTCTGTTGCTCTGAGTATGACATATTAATTCAGGATTCAGGGTTTTGGTCTGGAGTGGAGGCTCAGCGGTTACAGAGCTTGCCCAGCATGCGCGAGTACTTGAGTTCAAACCCTAGCAGCACGTACACAACGAAGCTTGGAGCAGCAAAAGCCACATGAAAAACTAAATAAAATTGATTCTCTCTCTCTCTCTCTCTCTCTCTCTCACTGTCCCTCTCTCTTTAAAAGAAAATGATTCAGGGTTTCAAAACTCAAGAAATCAAGAATAAAGGTTTGCTCTGCTCATGGTTCTGAAGGCTGGAAAGTTCAGTATCTGCACCTGCATCTGCTGAGGTCCCAAAGCAGCTTACAGTATTCTATGGCAAAACAAAAGTCCTATCTCAGGTCTCTCCTCCTTTTCTAATAAAGTCATGGTCCCATTGAATTAGTACCTCACTTTGTCCTCCTTTAACCTTAATTGCCACTCGAAGGTCCCATCTCCAAATACCACATGGTCCATTTCAGTTTCCATTTTCTTAATATCTCATAGTGGGGATCAGATTTCAGCAGGGATTTTGGTGGGAACATTCAATCCATGGCACCCACACACACCCCAGGCAGCCTGTGAGGGCAGCACCTTCACGGACCTTGGTCAGGATTTGTACTTGGTCCTGTTGATCAGACAATGCTCTCCAATGGCCTTACATGTTGGGGTCAGTTCTCCTTCCATGGAAAGGACCAAGCTTGTGCCCATGTGTGGATTCTCAGTGCCTAGACACTAGAAGGAACATCCCAGCCAGCCACAGATGTTTGGGGTGCAAGTGCCACATGTCTGTAAGCTGCCTTGTCTAGGTAAGAGCAGAGAAGAACAAAGCTGGGATGACAGGCAGCCACAAGCCAAAGGAGCCAGGCCGAAGGAGAACTGCCTGTGGGCAGGCTGGGTTCTGGCCACCCTGGTAAGAGTTGGTGGCTCTCCTGATCTCTGTCTCTGCTCTCTGAAGGATGGAGATGAATCCATCGTGGCTCATTCACATGGGCCTTGCCTGGATGGACAGTGGAAGCTGGGATTCCACTGGGAAAATTTGGTTTGAGTTACTGAGCCAGCGGTGGGTTTTCTCTTCTCTCAGCACCCGCATTACATTTTTCTTGGGAAGATAGAAACATTCAACTTCTCAGAGTGAGGTAACCTCTTTTGAAGACTATGATTTTTTTTCATTTTAATTAGGTGCTTCAGTCATGGCATGTATCTTCCACAGAGGAACTGTGGCTGCAGATGAGCACATCTTTTCTCATCTCTGTCAGGACCCAAAGTGGGGAGACCAGGCTGGCCCACGGGGTGTCTTGTTTCCAGTGAGCTGGCTGTGCATTCACAGAAGACTCCTATCCAGAGATGTTTTCACAGTTCAGCCAAAAGTGTCACCTTTAGGCCCTGGCCCCAGAAACCCTGGAGTCCCTGTCATCTCAGTAGTAGTTCTACTAGTCCTAAGTGAACTGTAACTGGTTTCAAGGTCACTATGAAGTCTGGGTTTTCCTATCTTCAGCCAAATGACATCTTTGGTTGCCTTTGCCTCTCTGGGCCTCAGGTTCTTCATCTGCATAAGTGAAATAACAAGAATACCTGCGGTTCTGCCAGAGCCATCATGAGCCCCACGCACCGAGGAGGCTTCTCTGTGAGGTAACAGTTATCACAGTAAGCATTCTCATTGGAGTAAGTACCCAGGCACCCAACTAGCTGTACAGTTCCTGGTAGGAATGTCTGTTTCCCAGGACCATTCAGTCAGGATGCTAGAGGCAATAAGGCTATCTCTAAACATCTCTGCCTTTTAAGAAAACAGCTTTAGTTTTTATAAAATATACTCAGTGGAAAAAAGTAAACCTTACTGAAAGATATACAAAAAGAAAAAATATCTTCAAATCTACAATCTCAGCAGTAGTCACTGCTAAATCTTTATTGAACAACATCCCAGATAGACCTTTATGTGTGTGTCATTTAGAGCTAGGCATGTAATTTCTAGAAGTGGGAAAAAATCCTCAACATTCAGCTTTGTAACTTGTTAAATTCAACAATATGTTGTAGACATTTTGCCAATTAATAAGCGTTTGTACCATCACTTCTTGTAATGAAAACTTTCTGATACATCTCTGTATGTGTAAGTACACGTGAATAGATACTTACATACACTGTCTCATATTCTCATCACTCATTTCAACAATTATCAGTTTATGGTTGATCTTGTTTCATTCAAATCTCATTTTATATCTTCCCTTCTTATTTTTTTTATTATGGTAAATACACATAACAGAAAATTCAGCATTAGTCACATTTAACATATTCATACAATTGTACAATGATCACCTCAGAACCCTTTCCCCTAGCCCTTGGTAATCACTGTTCCATTTTTCCTTCATTATTTGAAGACAAACCCCATCTGCAAATATTTTACCTATGTTTCCCTAAAACAAACAAACAAAATAACAAGGACTCTTAAGTGCATATTCACAATCACTGTCACCCCTGAAATCATACTTCTTTAATATCATTACCTGTCCAAACACTTGAATATAAGGTTATTATGAATGGTACATAGCAGTTTATTAAATAGATATGGCATAATTTACTTAAACAGTTTTGAAACAATCAAGTTCTTTATAGTGTTTCCTATTGTTCAAAAAGCTCTGGGACGAGCGTGTCTGTGTTCACATTCCTTCCCCCACCCCACCCCCCATCCACTGGTGTGATTATTTCCTAGGGGACTATTCCTGGAAAAGGGATCACTGGGTCAAATGCCTGCTTCACATTTGTATATTGTTGCCAAATTATCCTGCATCAAGGTAATCTCAGCTTCTGCTCCTCTTAGCAGAAAATGCATAGCTTGCTTGGTTAAGGGAAGGTCCACCCTGGAAATAATCATATGTTCATCCTTTCTCAGAGCTCATGTGAAAGTGCCGCTGCTCTTCCATTTGCACAGAAAGGCCAGGTCACACTGGGCTCAGGGTGTCTCAGATAGCCACAGAGTTATCAATTGATAACCAGATGCTGGAGGAAAACGCCATAGCACCCACAGTGACAGCCCACACAGCTCTTCTTCCCAGGGAGTACATGGAGCTGTCAGAAAGAGTGATGGTAGCAGCCTGGGCGAGTAGCAAGACAGAAGGCCCTATTAGGGGAGCTGGGCTGTTTCACAGGTGCATTTTTCTTTATAAGCCCTGGAAGCTGGTGGGAGGAAATTGATAATTCTTCTTTTGGAGGAAAAGGGAGGAAGAGGGAACAGATGAGAAAAATTATCCACTGTTATTCACTTTAACTTGATTCCTTATGTTATTGAAATATTATAGTGACATTGAAGGAATTTTAAAAGAGGAAATGAAACATTACCATGATCCTAGCCATTGTTCCTTTTGGACTCTGCTTGCATGCGTGCCCGCGCACACGCACGCACACACACACACACACACACACATACTCCTGTGAGGGTACAGTACAGCAACCATTGCTGAGTTCTCTCCTCTCCTTGGGTTATAGGGAATCAGCATTCCAGGCCACTCTGCAGTCTTTGTGATTTTTTTTTTTTAAAGAGAGGACAGTGAGAGAGAAAGACTGAGACAGAGAGAATTAATTTTTATTGAGTTTTTCACATGACTTTCGTTGCTCTGACACGTAGTTGTGTACATGGGTGCTGGGGTTTGAACCCATGTACTTGAACATGCTGGGGAAGCGCCACAACCACTAAGTCACTACTCCAGCCCCCTTTGTGATTATTTTTAATACTTGTTTCTTATTAGCCTGGCCCCAGTTTTCTTCCCCTACTGTCCTTGGACAGTTGGATACTTGAACAATTGCACTCAGGACCTATTATAAATATAACCCACCTCTTACCACGTCTGGGATTATAGCTCCCCACTTCTTCTCTTTCCTAAGGAAAATCATATTTGGTAGAGGATGTAAATAGGATTGGGAGTCCAAATTCCATTTTCCAATTGCTCAGTTGTATTAAAAATGGGTATGATTGCCCCTTAGGAAGGTATAAGATAGCTACTACCATATGAAAAGAAAGCATTAGAAGTTCTATTCACACATTTAATTTTGTCTTTTTAAATTTTGATTTTCATGTATGTTGCATAATATACATAAAGTATAAGTCAAGTAGTACAATGTATGTATAATATATAAATAATCATTCATATGTTGGGGCTCATAATGAAACTTTATTAGATGGAGTGTGAGATCATATTAGTTAGGTTTTCATTGTTGTAACCAAAATGCCTGACCAGACAAGTTTATTTTGAGCTCACAGTTTCAGAGAGTCCGATCATGATGTTATAAATGAAATCAAACACATGGTTGGGTGTGGGTGAGCAAGGCAGAAATTTTACTTCCGCCGAAGGGCGAAAGAAAAATGCGCACCTCACAAGGGAGTGAGGGCTTCTTAATGCCGACCTGACGCAATACTGCCCTTCGCCCTAATTGGAGGAGCTCAGGTGCACAGTCTGCGCGATTGGCTGTGATTAAGTGGAGGCGGGTGCAAGAGGAAGTAGGCGGCCACTGGGAGATAATGGGGGTGGGGGTCGGCGCACACGTGGCAAGGGTAGTAGGGATTCCCTGTTCCCCGGAAGAAGATGGCTGGGTACAGGAAGGGGTCCTTGGAAAGAGGTGGGCGGACACAGGTGAGGGAGTTACTATCTTCAAAGGGGAGGGGGAATCTAAAATGGAGGTAGTAGATTATACATCACGATCTTTCAAGTTTGACAGAAAAGACGTACATCTTACAATGATCAACCAGCTTCTTTGCTCTGGGCCTGAGGTAAAGCAGAAAATCATGGCAGAAGGGTGTGGTGGAGGAGTCAGAGGGAGCTGAGGAGTCACGGATAGATTATATAATCCCTAAGGCACACCCTTGGTGACCTGTTGACTCCAGCCACACCTTATTTGCCCTCAGTTATCACTCAGTATAGCAGTCCTTTCAAATTATTAATCCATCAAATGGATTAATCCACTAATCAGGTCACAGCTCTCATAATCTAATCATTTCACTTCCTGCATAAACATAGGATCTTTGGGGGGACACCTCATACCCCACCTTAACAATAACCATAGCAATTTCAAGAGTTGGTTTGTGGCTTGAGGACCAGCTCCACCTTCTACTCATGCTCTATTCTCAACTCCTAGCATTGTGCTTGGTGCAAAGGGGTACCATAGGCACCTGACAAACTCCTCTGAAGGGTGATCCCAAATAGATATATGTTGGCATACTCAGGAGCCTGATGCCTTCCTGCCTTGGCGACCTTGGCCTCCCTGACCTTTCTGAAGTGCACCTATTGCTTCAAGAACTGGACAAAAGCAACTCCAATTGACAGGAACCTGAATCCTCTGCTCTTCCCTAGGAAAGTTCCAGAAAGAGAGGAAGCACCTTTTGTTTTGAAAATATCCATAGTTCCTTTCCAGGACAAAATAGAAATAGAATTGAGGGAGCAAAGGAGGGATGCAGTCTCATGCTTGAGTTGTGAGAACCCAAAGTCCTATCAGGATCCATGATTTCTTTGGTAGTTAGATGTTCTTTTCCTGTGGATTGCTGGTCTTTGATGCCTGCCCCAGCCTACCTGTGCAGCTCCTACCTGCTTATCCTTTTCTCTCTTGGTACCTATTACACACAAATACATTTTATATATGAATCCCCTTATTTGCAGGGGATATATTCCAAGACCCCCACTGGATGCCTAAAGCTATCGAGAGTAACAGACAGACTGTCAGGCTATGCTTTTTCCTATACGTATATACCTTTCATTAACTTTCACGTCTTAGTAGAAGTACTTTGAAGCTTCTCTTTGGCATATCTGAATTGCCAGCATCACTCCTCTTGCACTTTGGGGCTGTTATTAAATAAAATCAGAGTTACAAATTTATGATACTATGACAGTTGATCTAAGACTGAGGTAGCTACTATGTGGCAAAAGGGTGGGTAGTGTATACAGTGTGGATACATGGGACAAAGGAATGATTCATGTCCAGAGTAGCATAAGACACTATCATGCTATTCAGAATGGTGTGTAGTTTGAAACTTATGAATTGTTTGTTTCTGTAATGTTCCATTTACTATTTTTAGGCTAGTTTGACCATGGGCATGTGAAACTCTAGAAAGCTAAACCACCAATTAGGGAGCACTAAGTTGCCCTCCCTTTAGGCTCTTCTCTTTTCCTTCAGTATTTCCTCATTACTTTTCCTTATGTGTGCCAGTCAGATTCTCCTTCTATACAAAGCAAAACCTTATAATCTGTTTGTAATCAATTTAAAATCAATGAAGATACCTAAATTGAATCATCATTCAGACTGAACATTTGGTCATTAAGGGACTCACAACTTCAGGTGACTAGAAAAGCCCTATTACTTATCACTATCTAAAAACTTTGAATTGCCTGATATCATTTTCTATGTCCCAGTGCCAATGATTTTGCTGTAAATATGTCACAGTGATCCATCTCCCCTCATAATATGCAACGTGATTATCCAGTACCAGGTCCTATAGAAACAACCAGACTCCCATGACACAACTGCTAAATAATCCCTTACCAGTGGTGAACTTGGCAGCTACTATGCATAACAACCTGAGGAGGTCAATGAAATGAAGGTCAATGTCCCATCTCTGGGACTTCAGCACTTCCACATCCCGCTGTTATGTATCCAGGCCACCCTGACCCAATTATACTTTTATTTAATACCTTTGACACTTGTGGATCTAGCTCCATTTGTCTCACTTTGTTTCAAGCAACCTAAAAGTAAACACCATGTACTAGTTTTAATATTTAAAATTTTATTCCACCAACATGTGTATTTAGGACAGAGTAGATATTGTGCTTCTAATGAAATGCAGCAGCCCTGCCCCCACAACAGATTTCTTTCCATTCTCCCAGAGGTAGCCATTCCTACCTGTAATTAATGCCATGGTGCCCAACACCCTGAATCAGCTATCCTGTGGCTCAGGTCTCAACTTGAGTTGTGGGCATGGAGAGACCAGAGCAGGAGCCTGGGAGTTTCTGTCTGGGAATGAGCCCAGCAGGCTGCCCACATCCACCAATGGAGCCTGCACTTCCCAGAGACACACTGACTTTGTTTCTTCCTATAAAATGACCCTGATGTGAGTTGAAACATTCTGTCTTCAGGCTACTCAGAGGGAAGAAAACCCATAAAGGAATGAGCCCTGTTTCCTTTCCTTGTGCCCAGGAGCTGAGGACTGTGGGTGGAGCTGTGCTCTATGCCCCCCTGTCTGGTTAAGGGCACTACCTCAGTGAGTCACACTGTCCTGTTGAGAGGAATGGATGCTTTATCAGATCATCCAAAGGAAGACCTTCCTGCTCTAGGCAAAGGAGACACTCAGTGTTTGCAGATCACTCTGAGGCAATGCCCATGCTGTAGTCCACATTTGTCCTCTCAATTTGACTGTTTCTCCAAGAACACAGGCAGCATCTCTTGTGTCCACCCTGCGGTGCTCAGTCTGAGTGCAGGACTTGGAACCCAGCAGATGCTCAGGAAATGTACAGTGAGTGTGGCGCTGGCTTTTATACACAGATTATCAAAGCTGTGCCTGCTGCATCCCCTGGATGAGCACATGATGAAGGATGGGCCTAGGGAAGGATTATTTTGTTTATTGTTTGGTGGAGAACATCCAGGAATAGGAACCTGCTTGGCTCATAAGTCAGCCCTGCAACTCTCATCCCATAACCTGATCATATTAATGCAGCTTCCCCTGAGCCCAGCTGCTTCTCCTGTGCCCTTGTAACGGCAGCCGTTTTATTACATTGAATCTCAGGGAGAGGGGAATAAAGCATGTGCATTGGATCTTTATTAGCTATTGCTCTGGCATCCTTCTGCCTGAAAGCAGCTCATGAAGCTGAGCTGCATGGTCATAATTTGAATCCTGTCAGGAAAACGCCTCTGTGTCCTGCAAAGATTCAGTCAGCAGGAGCAAACCAGGTAATAGGGCTGGTGGTCCAGCATGGCCCACTGCTGTGCACTGGTCTCTACTGGGCTGACTGACAGGGGTATGATGTCTGCCCATTGGAGGAAGCCTACACATTCAGGGGGAAACAGGAGGACTGAACACAAGAAGATTGTGGGCCTCATGGTCTCTTGCAGTGCTTGTCCCAGATGGGGGATACATGCAGCATAAGATAATCATAAGGATGGACAGCCACTCTTGTTTTTGTCTTCAATATGTATCTTTAAAAAAAAATCCTTTGTGAGGTATAATTGATGTGCAATAAATTTCCTATAGTTAAAGGTACAAGTTGATAATTTTGACATATGTAGGCATCCTTGAAACCATCACCATAATCCAATAATATATAAATTCATCATCCTCAAAGTTTCCTCTGACCTTTTATAATTCCCCCTTAGTCCTTCCCACCTTCCTAAGCAATCAGTAATCTGCTTTCTGGCACAACAGATTAGTTGGTATTTTCTAGAACAGCATACACATGGAATTGTGCAGAGTATACTCTTTGTATTTGGCTTCTTTCACCCAGCATAACTATTTTGAAATCCATTTGCATCATTACATGTGTCACCGATTTGTTGTCTTTTATTGCCAAGTAGTGCTCCATTGTGTGGATGCCTGTTGATGGGCATTTGAGTGGTTTTCAAGAATGGCTATGATAGCCAATATGAATGTTTATGTTCTAGTCTTTCTGTGGACTTTTCTCTTGGATAAATACTTAAGAATCCAATGGCTACACCATAGGGTAGATATTTGTTTTAAATTTTTAGGAAATTGCCACACTGACTTGCAAAGTGGTTGTTCCATTTTACATGCCCACTGATAGTGTCAGAGAGTCCCTGGCCTGGGGTACACAGAGTTACCCATTCCAGAGCAATTTGAGGAAGTGTTGAACACAAACTTTCCTTTGGTTTGTGCATTTTACCTTTTAAATACTGAATGGATATTTTCTCAATTGTTTTTTGATTCAAAAAAGTGGGGAACCCATGCCCATACATTATTTTCCATTGATAACCTTGTGAAATTCATTGAGGGCAGCTCATTATAGACATGGACCCTTGCCTCTCAGTTCCCTAGGATGTGAAATACCACATGTCAGAGGTAGGTAGATTTGTTCAAAGAGCGCATTTTTGTCTAAAGGCAAATGAATTAACTGTAATACAGATAACATAATTTCTCCCCAGATCTGACTGATCATGTAAAATCTTGCCACTGAAAATGTCAACATAAACTATAATCTGTGGGGCTGGAGCAGTGACTCAGCAGTTATGGTGCTTGCCTGGCATGTGCAAGGACCCAAGTTCAAACTCCAGCACCATGTACACAACATGTTTGAGCAATGAAAGCCACATGAAAAACTAAATAAAATTGATTCTTTCTTACTCTCTCACTGTCCCTCTTTCTTTAAAAAAAAAGAAAAGAAAAGAAAAAAAAAAAGGAATGCAATCAGTGAGTCAGGCGTGGTGGTGCATTCCTGTAATCCCAGCAGTTTGTGGGGCTGAGCCAGGAAGATCACAATTTCAAAGCCAGTCTCAACAACTAATCAAGGCCCTAAGCAACTTAGTGAAACATTGTCTCAAAATAAAAAATAAAAAGGGCTGGGGATGAGGCTCAGTAGTTAAGAGCTCCTGGGTTCAATCCCCATGTCCCTTCCCCCCAAAAGAATATAATTAATGGAGACTTCTTGGAAATAGAAAAACCATGGCATCTCAGTGCAAAATGTGGCTCTTTTCAACCTCTTGCAGCATTGCTCCCTGGCCCTGAAAGCTTTGCAGGAGAGGAGAGCATGAGTCTTGGAAGCATCCACTGCCATCACTTGAAATTATGTTAGTTGAAAGTTGCCTTCAGCATATGAATGTCCGCCAAATAAATTCTACAAAAAGGATTCAGAAGCAGGGACAGGCTTTTCAGAATTGGGATGGATTTCCAAGGTCCTATCCTGAGTAGGCTGGCTCACAGAGCCTAATCTCCAGTTGCTTATTAAAATACTGTAGGTCAGAATCCTAGGTTTTCATTCTTAGCAGCAGAATTATGTCTCCATAAATAGATTTATGTATGTATGGCAAGTCACTTAGTGATAAGGGTACAGTTCAAATCACTTTGGAAAGGACCAAGTTCAACAAACATCTTAAATCCTTCCAGAATTGGTTTGTGTGCAAGTTGTGAAAAAGCCATTGAATTTTTGTTTTCCAAAAGTATGTCCGATTTTCCCAATAGCATTATTCTGTTTCTGAGCACTCTATTCTTCACTTACCTCTTTATAAATTCGTGTGTCTGTACTTCACAATTTAATCACTGTAGCTTCACAGTGTATTTTGACAACTGGTCGGATAAACTTTCCTTTATTGTTCTTTAATATCAAAATTTTATTGGAGTTTTCTCTTCCTTGTACATTCAGAATCAGCTTAAGTTGTATTAAAAATGTCCAATTGGGACTTGGTCTGATATTACACTTTAATTGTAGGTTAATATTTCCTCTCTAACTATGTAACATGGACCATATTTTGGCACAGCCAATGCTTTGCACAGACATAGTTCTGATTTGGAAACTACATTCTTGCTAACTTTTGTAATTTTACTAATCTTTAAATTTTAAGTCAGTTAGTATTTATAATAAATATTTACTGCACATCTCTCTGTAGCAGACAGTGGTAGGAGGTGAGGAGTCAATGGAAGAAAAAAGTAGTGCTCCTGCCAGGGACCTCACTGCCTGCTGTGGGGAAGCAAACCACCAGAAATCATGGTGTAGTGTGCCTGATTCTTCCCCCTGGGGAAGGACTCACAAGGAGAGACACCTAGGCCAGAGCTGAGGGTCAGGGAAGGCTGCCTGGAGTAGGCAATGTGTAAGCTGGGACCCAAAGAGCAAAGAGGAGGTAGCTGCAGAAGGTGGGTGAAACAGTGTGAAAATGAGGCCTGGTGGTGGAGAGAGCATGGCCATCTGGAGAACCAAAGATGCTTAGGGGTTTCAGGAGCAGAGAGGGATGGGATCGGGTGAATATATACAAAGATGAGACTATAGGGGCCAAACCCAGCACCAAGAAAGGCTTCACTAGCCTTTCCCACCAAATTTCACAGGTCAAAGGAGCCTTGGAAGAATGTTACACTGGAACCTGGCAGTTTCAGCTTTGTTTCCTCTGGCTGCAGAATATGAGATGCATCAGAACACAACAGGACTATGGCTGAGGGGTCTCTGCATTCAGCTGATAAATGGCAACACCTCTGACAGTGGGAAGAAGAACTTCAGGAAACAGAACCAAGCTCTATATCTAGCTTGTTCCTCAAAGTTTCTGCAATACCAGGGCCCAGCCGACCTGGGCTAGGATCTCAGCTGTGTTACTTTATAGCCCTGTGACTTAGAACAAGTGACCTTACCCTGCTGCTCACTCTCTCCAGTCTTGGTTTCTTTATTTGAAGAATCAAGCTTTTGCAAAGATGTGCAAAGTATCAGCACCATGCCTAACCTGTATGGCATCAGTAACAAGTGGCAGTGATGATGGTCAAGGTGGAGACAGTTGGATCAACTGCAAAGTCAAAGTGTTCTCTCCTGCTGAGTAGGAAAGGGGAGCAGGGGGTGGAGGGCAGTAATATCATCTCCTCTTCTTTCTTTCTTTCTTTTTTTTCCACTTCTGAGACAGAGTCTCACTGTTTTGCCTAGACTGGTCTCTAACCCCTGGCTCAGGTGCTCCTCATGATTCAGCCTCCTAAGTAACTGGGACTGAAGTGTGCACCACTGTGCCTAGCATCTCTATCCTTTTATGTACTGTTTCCCCAGTGCCATTTTTAAAAGAAATGTATTTGTTGAACAATCAAAGCATGCTTCCAACAGAACAATATGTTTATATTCTGAAAATTAGATTTACTCCCTAGACCCTCCCCCCCAATTATCCACCCTTGTCCCTCCCCACCCTTCCCAATACATCTGTATGAATACCTTAGGTTGTATGTCACTACACCTTTTCAGGGTTTAAATACATGAGAGTTGACCACCTTTCACAATAGTCAGGGTCTAAGCTCCAGCCTCCACAGATGAGTGAAGACATTTGACCCTTGGTTCTCTGGGTTATACTGACTTCACTCAGCATGAGTTCTTCCATAGCCATCCATTTACCTTCAAAGGCTGACATATCATTGTTTCTAATTGCTGAGTAGAACTCCATGGTATATATGTACCACAGTTTTTGGATCCATTAATCCAGTGAGGGGCATCTGGGTTGTTTCCATAATTTAGCTATTGTAAATTGAGCTGCTATGAACATAGATTTTGCTGTGTCACGGTAGTGTGTTGATTCTAAATCCCCTGGAAAAATACCTAGGAGAGGAATAGCTCGCCAGTGCCAGTGCCATTTTAATCCTCTGAAATTGCTGCCAAGATACTAGACTTAGAATCCCACCTTTTCCGGGGAAAATTTTCCTCCAAGAAGAACCCATCAGCAGATATGACCCAGCCTTTACAGCGTGGGCAGCTGGTGGTGGATAGCTTGCTTGACTCCCCTTTCACTAGGGTACTTCAGTCAGAGGGTCAGAATGTGCTCTGGGGTATCTGACAAACCAGCCAAGGCCTTTTGTTATGATTTAATCTGACAGATTCAAAGAAGAGCATAAAATGATTTTGCTGTGGCTCATACTCACAGAGCTTTTGCAATTATATGCCTCCTTTCATGGAAAATTAGATTATCACTGTAACTCTGTTGAAATGAGTCTCTAATGCCAGGGATTGTTAATTAATAAGTTGTAAGTGTAGTCTTTTGATTCAGGGCTTCATTGGCACAAATCATTTAATTTTTACTAGCTTTAACTAATCTACATATGATATAACAAAAGGGCAAAAAATGCTTGGCATTAGCATATTTAAAGTGTGCCCAAACTGTCTGTTGGCCATGTTAGAGCCTGTGCCTGTACAGTGCAATGAATATGAAATATTTGCTCCTGGTGTTGAGTGGTGGAATCCTCTGATCATTGTTCCCTCTTGGAAAAACTGTACTGCTCTCTTGAAGCATAAAAAGAGGCTTTGGGAAGATCACTGGGCCATCTTGGAAATATATCCTAGAGGTGCAGAGAGAGGCTCTGAAAGAAGTCCTCCCCAGTCCCAGTGGAGAGGACTTGAGTAGCCCAAGCAGATGGGGACCACAAACTCTGTGTATTCAGAAGCCAGAATTACATGGGTTGTGAAATCAGCCTCCTCTTAGAGTCTAGTTTGCCAGATGTGTACATCTTCCCATCATTTCCAGGAGCCAGTTGCTACCACAAGTGAATAAGAACTTCCCTTAGCATTGGCCCCATCCACTCAGCTCAGACACTTGCAGAAAGAAAATGTTATTTGAGCACATGAAATCAGAGAAAGACCAAAAGAGCCCTGGGAGATCCTAGTACAACTATGCACAGTTCACAGCATTGAACAAGCATTTGCTTAGGCTCTCTTGTTGACCACATAACCCTAAGAGGAAGGAAATTGTTTAGCTAGAGACAGTTTGGGTGCAATCTTTCCAGAAGGCAGTACCAATGACCAAAATGTGGACAGACTTCTATTCTAGCCCAAAGAGCATGAGGCAGGATGAAATGTTCCCTAAGAATGAGGGCTTGCCCTGAGATTCTCTCTCTCTATAACAGCTTTGCCTCCTCCACCAGTGGAAACTATTCCAATTTTAGATTTCAGTTTAACTTTATTTTGGGCCATGCTATTTGAGGGTAGGAGGAATGCAGATCTCAGTGGGAACACGTGTGGTTTCTTGTGCACCTTGCTACCCAAGTGTTGTGTCAATGACTGTCATCAGCAAGAAGCAAGGTATGGGGAGAGCCCCATACATGCTCTGAGGCAATCAGGGTACAGAAGGAGGATACAGGGTTGGCGGATGTATTGTTTTGTGGGGGTGACCCATTGAGCATACGTGCCTCGGGTTGGAGATGGTGTGGATGGCACACAGGTTTCATCCTTTGTATCCTCCCCAGTTTTACCTTTGGCCTTTAGGGATGTCCAGATTCAGGAAGGACTTAGGCTGTGCAGCACTATGAGAATACATGGCACTGCTGTTGACCCACTTTTTAGGGAGGAAAGAGAGACAAAAGGAGAGCAAACAAATGACAGATTTAAATTGCATCACCTATTTGTGTAGAGGTTTTGGCCGCTGGTCTACTTGGCAAAAAACGCTCCCGGATGTATTTGGAGGGGACAGATAAGAGGACAAAGTCAGATAGTCTTGAGAATTCAAGGAAACCTCAATTTGAGGGCTGGACTTGGGGTGTATGTGTATGTGTGTTTGCTCCAAGAAGTTGGTACTGCTAACTGCTCTCATAACATGTGGGCTCATAGCTTTCTAGCAAGAGGCAAAAAGCAGCCCGAAAGAGATATATTGAGCTTCATTTTACCAAGTTGCAGGGATAGAGTGGGAGACGTACTTTGTAGATTAAAAGACATTGTTTTGAGATGTGGGAACTTACTGAGAATGGCAAATGTGGTTAAGGGTCATTTTGAGACTGATAAACCTTTGAATCGGCAATCTAAAAATCAGTTAAGGGATATTTCTTTCCTTATCTCTATGCTTGCCTCATTGTATTCCATGGCTGCCCTGAAACTAAGGGGAGTCATATCTATTTAATTGTTTTTTAAATTTCTTGGAAATTAAATTTCACAGTCAAGACTAATGTGATCCAAGGGCTGGAGCAGTGGCTCAGTGGTTACGGCACTTGCCTTGTGCAAGTACGCAAGTTCAAACCCCAGCACCATGTGCACAACAAAGTGTTGGAACAATGAAGGCCACATGAAAAACTAAATAAAATTGATTCTCTCTCTCTCTCACTGTCCCTCTCTCTTAAAAAAAAAAAAAGACTGATGTGATCCCGGTTTCAAACACTGTTCTTTTTCAGGTGGCAGGAGTCCTGTCTCTTTATGGTACCTACCCCACAGTCTTGTGAAATATATTCTTTTTTTTAAATTTATTGATTTTTTTTTAAAGAGAGAAGGATAGTGAGAGAGAGAGAAAGATAGAATCAAATTTTTATTTAGTTTTTCATGTGGCCTTCGTTGCTTGGGCACTTTGCTACGTACATGGTGCTGGGGTTCGAACCCGTGTCCTTGCGCATGCCAGGCAAGCGCCAGAACTGCTAAGCCACTGCTCCAGCCCCGTGAAGTATATTCCTGACCTTAATTCCACTTTCTAGATAAAGAACAATGAACTGTAGAACAACAGAGAACTTTAGCTAGCACAGAGCAGCAAGACAGAGAGGTCACAGTCATCTTCCAGGCCTGGAGCTAGCCCAGAGGGGTTTTGGGGAGCCTTTGTGATAAATGCTTTAAGAACCCACCTGGCCTACTATAATGTTCTCAAATCAATGGGTATATGATAAATATCACGAAAGGTACAGAAGTAGAATCAGGATGATGATTGTAAAAAATCCATATACACACTTTATCAAAACAATAAAATACTGAATATTTAGGAGCCACATGCAGAAGTTGCAATCACTGGTGCACAATAAGAAGTAATTTATGAATGCAAGTGTTTTTTTTTAATTCACCATCTGCAGTATTGTTTATGGAAGAAACCAAGGTTATAAACCTTCCTGTCAAAGTTTCCTGCAGACATTTCCTTGCAATTCCATGGGTAAAGAGTTTGCATTTATATTTTTTTAATGAATAGACTCTTTAGGGTTTAATTAGTCATTGTGTCTATGCATGAATCATTCATAATCTGGGTTTGCCCCCATCACATGGCAGTTAGAGTCAGATGAATAGAAATAATATTGTCAAGCAAAATGTAAAATGCTCTTCAGCCAATTATCATTGGTTGGTAACATGTTTTATGGAGATAAAAATTGATTGACAGCTGTTATAGGTTTTGGTTTGTCTTCTTGTGGATTGGGGAAGTACAAACCTCAGTTAGGTGTCTTCCACACCAGCATTCTAAGGGTCCGGAGTCTCTTACACACTCCAGTCAGCCAGTGGTAAGAGAAGAGAATTAACAATAATTTCTGCCAAGAGTGCCTACCATGTGCCTGTCTGTCTATGTGCATTATGGGTAATCCTCAAGTGAGTTGCCCACAGTTGTTGAGCTAGTAACTGGCAGAGCCTGGCTGTGAACCCCCTATCAATCCAACTCCCTATTGGTCTGAAAACTGAAGGTAAGAGTGATTAAGGTTGTAGTTCAGCTAAAACGTTGATTTATTTTTTCTTATTTTAAAATATTTTTTAATTAAGGAGTTGAGTTGTTGTACACTCATAAATGCATATAAAGTAGCAATATGATATGCATTTGATCCTAAACCATAGTTACCCCCATATTGCCCTCACCCCAGTCTCTGATTCTTCAATATTATGATCCTATAACAAATATAAATGCTCATACATATGTATAAGATTGTTAATTTTTCAGAATTAAATGATTGCATAAATATTATTTTACTTCTGGGGGTGGTAAAGAGGATACTACATTGTTGATTGTCTCCCTAGATCCCTTCCTATCTTCCCTCCCTTTCCCATCACCTTGCCTTTCCCCTCCCCACTTCCCCCCTTACTTGTCTATGGTTCCCCATAAAACCATAGACATGCTATGCTCTTGGTGGATCCAATACATGAATTTGACTACCTTTCACTCAAGCCTGTGTTTAGTTCCAGCCTCCACAAACAAGGGAAAACATTCAACCCTTGACTCTCTGGATTTGGCTAACTTCACTTAGCATGATTTCTTCCATTGCTATCCATATACCTTCAAAGGCCACAATATAATTATTTCTAATAGCTGAGTAGAACTCCATTGTATATATAAACCAGAGCTTTTTGGATCCATTCATCCAGTGACAGGCATCTGTGTTGATTCCATAATTTAGCTGTTGTAAATTGAGCTGCTATCAACATTGATTTTGCTGTGTTGCTGTAATGTGCCAATTCTAACTCCTCTGGGAAAATTCCCAGAAGAAAGATAGCTGGTTCATATTGTGGATCCATCCCTAATTTTCTGAGGAGTCTCCACACTGCTTTCCAGAGTAACTGTACCTAGTCTGGAGTTCCACCAGCAGTGCTAGTGTTCCTGTCTCCCCACAACCCCTCCAGCATTTGTTACTGTTTATATCCTTCATCTTTGTCAATCTGATTGGAGTTAGGTGGAATCTTAATGTAGTTAAGAGAGATAAAAGATAAAAGAGATAGTTTGACTTTCTCACTTCCTATTCTTATCCCTTTGATTTCCTTCTCTTGCCTGATTGCTTCAGCTGGGGTTTCAAGGACTATACTGAATGAAAGTGGTGAGAGTGGGCAGCCTTGTCTTGTACCCGAGTTTAGTAGAAATGCTTTCAGCTTTTCTCCATTTAATGTACTAGCTGAGGGTTTGGCATATTTGGCCTTTACAAAGTTAAGATCCTTTGGTCCTTATTTTCTCTAGCATTTTGAGCATAAATGGGTGCTGGATTTTATTGAAGGCCTTTTCTGCATCAATTGAGATGATCATATGGTTTTTGTCCTTAATTCTGTTTAAGTGATGAATCACGTTTATTGATTGGCACATGTTGATCCAGCCTTGTATCCCTGGAATGAAGCCCACTTGATCGTTATGAATTATCTTCTTTATGTGTTTTTGAATGTGGTTTGCTAGAACTTTATTAAGGATTTTTGCATTGATGTTCATCAGGGATATTGGTGTATAATTTTCTTTTTTTGATGTGTCTTTATTGGGCTTTGGTATCAGAGTTATGGTTGCCTCATAAAAGTGTTTGAGAGAGTTCTGTCCTTTCCAATTTCTTGGAATAGGTTAATAAGCAGAGGTGTTAGCTCCTCCTAGTAGATGTGGTAAAACTCAGTGGAGAATCCTTATGGTCCTGGGCTTTTCTTTTTTGGAAGGCTTTTAGTTGCCATATGGATTTTGGTGCCTGATATTGGGCTGTTTAGGATTTCAATATCATCCTGCATCATTCTGGGAATGTTGTATGTGTCTAGAAATTTTTCTGTGTATTCCAGATAATCTAATTTAGAGGAGAATAGTTTTTCAAAATATGTCTCATAATCTGTTGGATTTCGATGGGGTCAGTGGTGATCACTCCCTTTTCGTTGGTGATCTTGTTTATTTGCTTAATTCTCTCCTTCTTTTAGTGAGATTATCTAGGGGTATGTCAATTTTATTTATTTATTTATTTTGAAGAACCAGCTCTTTGTTTCGTCAGTGTTTTTTTTTTTAAATTTCAACTCTGACCATGATTTAACTCTGACCTTGATTATTTCCTGTCTTATTCTGGCTTTGGGTTTAGATTGGTTTTCCTTTGATAGGGATTTGAGGTAGAACATAAGGTTATTTATTCGAGACCTCTCCTGTTTTTAATGAAGGCACTCATTTTCCCCTTAAGTATGCTTTCATGATGTCCCAGAGCTTTTAATATGTTGTATCTTCATTCTCATTCTCTTCCAAGAATTCCTTGATTTCTGTTCTCATGTCTTCTTGGATCCATTCTTCATTTAATAGTGTATTATTATTCAGTCTCCACGTGTATACTTGTTTTCTGTTACGATTTTTGTTGTTAATTGCTAGGGTCATGGCATCATGGTCTGATAGGATACATGGAATAATATCTACTTTTTTATATTTGCTGAGATTTCCTTTCTGAACTAGAATATGATCTATTTTGGAGAAGGATCCATGTGCTGCTGAGAAGAAAGTATATTCAGCCGATTTGGGGTGGAATATTCTATAGATGTCTGTTAAGTCCATATCATTTATGGAGTTGTTTAGGCTGGAGATCTCTTTATTATTTTTTTCCTTTGATGATCTGTCTATTGGTGACATAGGAGTGTTGAAGTCTCCCAGTGTTATTGTGTTGAGGTCCACAAGTGGTTTTATGTCATGGAGTAATTTATTCACATAGTTGGAAGCATTGTTGTTTGCAGAGTATATATTTACTATGGTTATATCTTCCTCTTGTATTGTTCCCTTTGCTAATATGTAGTAGCCTTCTTTTATGATTAATCTATATTTGAAATCTACTTTGTTGGCTATAAGTATTGCAACTCCAGTATTGCAATCTTCTTGGGCTGTACACCTGGTAGATTTTTTCCATCCTTTCACCCTCAATCTGTGGATGTCATTGACTGGAAGGTGGGTCTCCTATAATCAGCAGATTGTTGAATTTTGTTTTTTGATCCAATCTGTTAATCTGTATCTTTTGATTGGTTCATTGAGACCATTCACATTCAGTGTTAGGATAGCTATGTGGTTGTGTTTCATAGTCATCGTGTTTTATTAGTAAGTTCTGTGCTTTCTTGGTTGTCTTTTGATAGTGTTACTTTTATTGAATTTCTTCTGTTTGTGGGTTCTGTTCTTTTCTTTGGAGTTTTTCTTTGAGGATTATTTGTAATGCTGGTTTTCTGTTCATGAATGCTGCAAGTTTGATCTTATCATGAAATGTTCTTATTTCCCCATCAAATTTGAAGATGAGTTTTGCTGAGGATAGTATTCTTGGCTGCATGATGTGGTCATTCTGGTATTGAAAGATCTCCTTCCAAGATCTTCTTGTTTCTAGAGTCTGAGCTGAAAAGTCAGATGTAATTCTTATTGGTTTGCCTCTGAATGTGATTTGGCATTTTTCTCTTGCTGTTTATAATATTCTTTCTTTGATTTCCCTATTATACATTTTGAATTTGATGTGTCTCAGTGAACTTCTCATTTGATTAAGCCTGTATGCTTCCTGTATGAGCATCTCTGACTCTATTCTGATATGGGAAATATTTTATTTAACTATTTAGTTGAGAATATATGTTCTTTATACCTTTTGTTTGTGTTCTGATTTCTTCCTGTATCCAAATTAGTCTTATACTGTTTCTTCTAATTTCATCCCAGACATTTTGAGAATTCTATGAGGTTTTTTTTTCTTTTTTTGTCATCTGTGTGCTCAAGTTTACTCAGCCTATCTTTATTGTCAGTATGTCTTTCTTCCTGAGCTAAGGTCCTGTTTGCTATAGAGGTTAGTCTATTATTAAATTCTTCCATCATTGTTCTGATGTGATTGACTGAAAATTTTTGCTCTGTTACTTCCTTTTTCAGTACATCTGTTTCTTTGATAATAGAGTTTTTCATCTCTTGAGTTTTTTTCACTAATTACCTTCATTATGTCTTCTTTTAGCTCATTGTTCCTTTTAATAATCAGATCATTGATAATTATTTTTAGGCTTTCATCCTGCTCCCTGTCCATGTGTTCCTTGTTTGGGGAGTTGTGGGCTTGAGGTGAACCTTTTCTATTTTCATTCCTCATTTTTTATAATCTTCTTTTGGCTCTTTGAATTGAGTTTCCCTGTGGTGAAGGTAAGCAGGTCTGGAAATGCTTCTTCCTTGTTGGTCAAACGGTCTGGTTAGACACCACCCTTCTGATGACCACCTTCTTCCAGAAAGCTGCTTCTGCCTATAACCTCATTTTGCTGTACCTTATGGACATAAGCCCCAGAGCATTGATCCGAAGTCTGTTGGGGGTGAATGGCAGCCTACTGGATGGTAGAAGTGCAGCAGCTGGGGTGCTTTGCTGGGTCCTGGGGTCTTGTGTCAGGCCAGAATAGGCCTCCTGCACCCACAACAGGACCTGGGATCCTTGGCAGCGGATATGGGCTCAATATATCCATACCTGGCAGGAATGGGCTGCATCTGGGCAGCTTTGTGTGCAGTGACTAGGCAGTTTGGGACTTGGGGGGTGGTGTCCTGGGTGCAGGTATCCTGTGTGTTTCTGAAAGCCCCATACCTGAGGCCTGGATCTGTGTGCAGAGGCTTCTGGGGTCAGCTCTGGTAGGGTTCTTGGGCATGGATGTTCTGCATGCCCCTGAAGGCCCTGGACTTGAGGCCTGGATCCACTTGCAGAGGCTGCTTAGGTCAGCTCCAGGAGAGTTCTTGGGCATGGGTTAAAAAGTTGATTTAAAAAGTGATTTAGGTTGCATTTCACCCAAGTCCACATCAGCATTATTCAGTGTAATCAAAAGATGGAAGCAACCCAAGTGTCCATTAGCAAAGAATGGATAAACAAAATGTGGTATAATATAATGGAATATTATTTAGCTTTTAAAAAGAGGGAAATTGTGACATATGCCTCAAAAGGATTTTGGAGCATTTCTGATTTTGGATGTTCAAATGAGGAATGCTCAACCAATAAAGTCTATGCAAATATTTCTAAAATCTGAACCACCGTGGTCCCAAGCATTTCAAATAAAGGACATTTCAACCTGTGTCCTTTTTTTCCTCTAGCTGCTTCTAGGATTTTCTCTCTTTGATCTTCAGGACTTTGACTGTGATGTACATGGTAAGGTTTTGTTTATATTTCTCCTTCTGGGGCTCACTGAGTTTCTTGAACTTGTGGGTTAATGTATTTTACTAGATTGGGGCAGTTTCATGACCATTATTTTTTCTACAACTGCTTCTGAACTGTTATCTCTTCCTTTTGTAGAACTCATATTATATATATGACAGACTTTCCCAAAATCTTTTGCACACTGTACCATCTTTTCCATTCTTTCTTCTCTCTATATGGTTTTTATTATCTAATCTTGTAGTTCACTAAAGCTGCTTTCAGCTTTATAACTTCTGCTGTTAACCTATCCAATGAATTCTTAATTTCAGATATTATGCTTTTATATCCTAGAATATCTATTTGATTATGTTTATATATTTCCAGTATAGTTTAATTGTTCCATTTATTCATCCTTTTTGTTCTTTTTGTCTTTTAACTTACTGACCATCGTTATTTTGAAATTCACTTCTTGCAAATTGAGCTGCTTAGGACACATTGGATATACCAAGTAGTTCTTACTGGCTCTTGGCATTTCAGCCATCTATATTTCTGAAAATTTACATTTCTCTTTTGTGTTGTTGTTGTTATGTGTGTGTGTGTGTGTGTGTGTGTGTTTTATTTTTGGGTTGCCATAACTGCCCGTGAGCTTCAAGCAGGGGGAATTAAATCTTTGAAAAATTCCTAGGAACAGTCACACAAGGCTTGACTTTATGTGGATGTGGCTTCCTGGTGACTGCCAAGGGGAATGCTGGTTCCTGAACTGTATCTACCTCACTAAAGTCCCCTTAGCCAGCCAATGCTACAAGGATAGTATTCAGGATTGAATTTATTTCTTTTTCCTATTTTTACTTTTATGTATCATAAAATTTTAAACATTATAACCATATTTGCAAGGGAAATAACTTTGATATTTAACTCAACTGTCAATGTCATTTTAAATTATCTTCTACTCTTACACTCTTAGTTAATACATGTACTTCAAATAAGAGGCAATGGATTTAAATTTTTATTGTGGTGAAATACATAGAACATAAAAATTTACCATTTTAAGCGAAACTCCATACCCATTAAATAATGACTTCCCATTCATTCCCTCCTCCCCACAGTCCTAACAACCATTTTACTTTTTCTATGATTTTCTACTCTAGGTACCTGTTTAAGTGGAATCATGGCATGACTCATTTTGTGACTGATTTATTTCACTTAGCATAATGTCCGTATTGTAACATGTGAAAATATTTCCTTATTTTTAAGGGTAAATAATATTGCATTGTATATACTAACCATATTTTGCTTATTTATTCATCTAGCGATGCACACTTAGGTTCTTCCATATTTTAACTATTGTGAGCAAGGCTGCCATATCATCAGTGTCTGAATATTTCTTCAAGACCTTGCTTTCAATTCTTTTAGATATATACCCAAAGTGGAATTGGGTATATATAACAGTAATTCTATCTTAAATTTGGTGAGGAATCAGCATACTGCTTTTCATAGCAGCAGCACCATTTTTATATTCACACCAAGGCAAGAGTTCTAAATTCTCGATGTCCTTGTCAACACTTGCAGTTGTCTGTTTTTTAATAGTAGCCATCCTAATGGGTGTGAGATGATATCTTATTGTGGTTTTATTTGCATTTATTGAATGATTAGTGAAGCTGAGCAGCATCTTTCCATGTGCTTATAGGTCAGTCTTGTGTATCTTCTTTGGAGAAGGATTTTTTTTTGTAGTGTTCTAACACTGAGCAACACTCCTAGCCCCTTGTCCATTTTTTAATCAGGTTGTTTGTTGTTCTCTATGCTGGATATTAATTCCTTGTAATATTGGTGAATATTTCCTTACATTTCATGGATTTCCTTTTTACTCTGTTGATTGTGCCTTTGATGCACAAAATTTTCAATTTTTATGACATCTCTTTTTCTTTTGTTATCTTTAGCTTTGGTGTCATATCTAGGAAATCCTTGTCAATCCAGCGTCATGAAGCTTTTGTCTTACTTTTTGTTTCTAACATTTAAAATTTTTAACTCTTACATTTTGGTTTTTGATCCATTTTGAGTTAATTTTTGTATCTGGTTAAAGTTCCAACTTCTTTCTTTTCTTTTTTATTCATTCATCTGGTTTTTGTTTCTCCTACGCTAAGTTGTGTATGTGGAGCTGTGATTTGAACCTGGGTCCTTGCACATGCCAGGAAAACATTCCAACTGCTGAGCCACTGTTCCAGCACACACCCGCCCCATACACACACACACAACTTCATTCTTTAGTATGCAGTTATCTACTTTTCCCAGCTCCATCTGTTGAATGGTCTTGGCACACATATCAAAATTCATTTGAGTGGGGGCTGGAGTAGTGGCTCAGTGGTTATGGTGCTTGCCGTGCCATAACCACTGAGTTTGAACCCCAGCACCATGTCCACAGCTAAGTCTCAGAGCAGTGAAGGCCACATGAAAACTAAATAAAAGTTGTTTCTCTCTCTCTCTCTCTCTCTCTCGCTGTCCCTCTCTCTTAAAAAAAAAAAACTCATTTGAGGGCTGAAGGCATAGCCCAGTGTATAGTACCTACTTAGCATGCACAAAGCCCTGGGTTTAATCCCTAGCACTGAAAAAAAAAATATTTGACCATATGTGCACAGACGTATTTGTGAAGAGCCATTAGGTTTTTAAGAGCTCAAAGGCACTCTAGGAATTAACTAACCCAGTATCTTATTACAGATATAGAAACTGAGGCCCAAAGAGAAAAAGGAGTTTTCTGTTGGGTTCTGACGGAGCTGAGAGACCATCCCAAGCCTAACTTCACATCTGATGCTTTTAAAAATCTGGTTGCCAGTTTGCTTTGTTCCTGGAATAGTGTTATGTACTAGTATGTCAATTACTACCTTGATGGAAGTCACAAAGGTGCTTCTGTAGAGCAGTCACCGGCAGCACCTATGTTTTTGAGGCATTACTAGGGTTAGAATAGAACACTCCATCTATTTTGTGGGTTTGCATTTCCCCTGACATTGGTTTGTAACTATAGGAAAAGTTGTGAAAATAGCTTCTTCTGGACACCTTCTCAGTGCCCATTTATCATTAATACTCCCTGGCAATGAACTTGATATGTGGATTTTCAAGATGCCCAGAGCTCTTTCTCCCCTGCCTACCAGCAACACAGAACTGACCTAGGTTGCCATTCAGATGGTTGCATTGGCAGAACATGCATTCAGGGTGAGAAAGGGATAGTAGTAGTAGGAAATATCAATTAGATAAAATACCAGTGCAGTTTTAAAATTGTGTTATTCTTGGTGTGACCTGTGCTGGGTTTGGGCATCTTTGAGTGGCACTAAGACCCACTTTTAAGGAAGCTGATAAGCTCCCATAGAAACAGAAGATAAGGACTTTTGTGGGGACTTTTGTAGAGTTTTTTTGGGGGAAGATAAATTGGAAGGCAATGGTCTAGGAAAGAGACTGTCATGGAGGATCAGAGAAAGAGGAGAAAGACTGGGCCCAGGTCCCCATTTGGGGGAGAAGGAATGGGTGGACCAGGAATGGGAAGCACTGGTTGTGAGGCAGGAGAAGGGAAAAAACTGTGGATATCCTCATGTTTTCAGGATATAACAAAGCTCAGCTGGGCTGTGAGGGTGGTGGATAGATTGGTTTCGATTTAACAGCAACATTTGTGATAAAATGGCATTCCTGGCAGATTGGGCATGGTTTATTAGTTGTTAGCAGCAGTGGTAGTCATGGTATGCCTACCAGGGTAAGAGTATGTAGAGGTCAAAGGGAAAGTGTGTGAGCTGTGGGGCAGAAGGAAAAAGAGAGGCTAGGGCTCTCTAGCCTTTATAGGTGAGAATCAGTGGAATTGGAACTATAAAATAACTGAATAACTGATACTGAAAATCTTGTTATGTGGCTTGGATTGTTTCTGTTCCAAATCTTTAATATTGTGGTGTCTTCAACACAAATGTGAGCATATCAGTGGCTATATATATATATATATATATATATATACATACATACACACATACATACATACATATATATGTAAGCTTCTCTGGGTCCCTTCATTGGTCTTTTGGATGGTGAGGACACAGATATGCTGGTGAATGCTAAGTGGGCCATAAATTAGACAATTAAAGGAACTAAATTGAAGAGATCTTTTGTCACAGAATCTATTTTGTCCAGAAATTCCATTCCAAATGAGGAAATGCACAAAGTCAGACTTGACAACCTTCTGATGCCTGTGACCATTGGAGCAGGAAGCCCACATAACCCACTGTATCTGGGCACTTGTTTCTTGTCTTTGAGCTTTGGTAGTACATTACTTTTTTTAAAGATAAAGAGAATAAAAGCTCTTGGAAGTAATTTTCAAGTAGAAGTAGTGGAGTATTTTTTTAAGGCATCACATACAGATTGTGATTCTTCCTTGATGTGCAAATTAAAGAGGCTCCTGTACCCCACCATATTTCCTGAATAGCAGATGGCCACTCCTGTACCAGCTGTGCCCTTCATGAATGCTTCACTTTCCCACTTTTTGTGAATGTTTTAGCAGAGTCCCACAAGCCTGCTTGGTCAACATTTATGTATACCAACTTGAATTCATTCCATTCAGTCACCCTCCTTTAAAAAGGGGACTTAGGAGTCTCTGTAAATGGTAGAAATGAAAATATCTTTGAATTAATGATACAGAAAAAAAATTGTGCTTGCTTTTAAAATAATTCATCAAGAGTTGCCAGTTTAGGTCAGTGAAGGGAAGGGCCTCCTCATCTTGGACTCCAGACAGACATAAGGGAGGCCATACAGTGGGGCATTTCTCTAGACAGTCTCTACTTCAGACTTATGACTAAAGACCTGCAACATCTCAGAGAAGAAACTGAGGCTACAGTGTACCTGGTCATGTTGCTGGTCTGTGACAGAGGCCAAGACAGTACCAGGACTCCCCTATCTTAGCAGGGTATTTTTCTGGCTAGGGACAAGGTGCTGCTGAAGGGATTTGAAAGGAAATGAAAAAAATGTAGAAGTGATTCTGCATGATGTCACCGTACTCTAGCAATCCCATCTGTTGGTTGAATGGATGGTAGGGAGTTGATTTCCAGGTGGAGATGGCCCTTGCACCTCTAGTTCGGGAGACAGACTCCCTAACTGGTTAATTCCTTGCAACCCCAGGGAATATGATAGTAGAGAAATGAGGGCTTGAGCCACGGCTGCTCATGGGCCCCGCCCCCACGGGACCCAGACAAGGGGCCGGCCTAGATTGGGCCAAGATAACACCCTCAGTGCTGGGTCGGATTCCTGGTCATGCTCAGATATTTGAAGAGACTTAGATGTGCTTTCCGTGGTGCTCTCCTGCCACGGAGAGCTCTGGCCCTGCCATGAGAGCTCGCCTTTGTCTAGCCTGCAGATTGGAAGAACACTAATTCCTGTTTGGGACAGGTCTGGTGGAGGCTCATTAGGTCCTCCTGGGACCAACCCAGTGGCCTCTGGCAGCGCCCTTTGCTCTTGGAGCCGGGCCCTGGGGGGCGGAGGCGGCCTCCTTCGGTGGGTGGGGAGGAAGGAAGCTGGAGGAATGAGGACTAGATGCATTGCGCCCCTGCCGCACTCAGGCTGAGGGGCTCACAGCTCTAGTGGGCTGGGCTGCTCTGGGAGCGCACGGGCTGGACGCTGTCCACAGTGCTGAAGCGGCGGCCGCAGCGGGGAGGCGGGCCCGGGGCCGCTGGGCAGCACACACCCAATCCGAGGACCGCCCTCCTCCTCCCGGGCTAGGAGCGGGGGTAGCAGCCGGCACTGCACCGAGATGGATTGAGAGCTCCGCGGCGGGAAGGCAGCGGCGGCGGTGGCAGCTTCAAGAGTCCCCGCAGCCTCGGGGCCGGACCCACATCCATTCTCGAGAGCCCCTTGCTGGGGTGAGTCTGGGCAGGCAGAGCAGGAATGGGGCAGATGGGTCCTGGGGCATGAGTTTCCTTTCCCTTTGTAAATTTTTTCCAGCCCTGATCTTGAGCAGCTTGAAGGGCTGAAGGTTCAGAGGTCTGTCCCTGCACTAACCCCAGTCATGGGAGAGAGGGCAGACCCCTCTGCTCTTGCAAGCCAGGGGACAAAGGGTTTAGCCAGAAGTTGAACCATCAGGAGGCTTGTTCTCTTCACCCTGAGTGCAGCCCACAGCTCAGTCCAGGAAGGACTGTTGGCCCAGGCTGGTATCACAGAGGAAACAGCTTCTCCTCTCTGTGCAGGGGGCTGGTTCTGGAAAGCCCAGCCACTGGAATTCAGCACTGACAGAGGCCAGCCATCTTTTAGCATAGGAGGGCAAGCTTCAGCCTTCACTGGGGCTGAAAGCAAGAAGTAAAGCCTTTCTCCTATTTCCCTCTTTTCTCCTTAGGCACCAGAGATCCCATGATAAGGCTTCATGGGTGAAGGTCACTTCTGTGCACCTGACTGTTGTTGTAAGTGACCTGGACTCAGGCAGAGGTGTTGTGAAGTGGATAGATACTGGGCAGGCACTCTGTGTCCGTGTGTGTGTGTGTGTGTGTGTGTGTGTGTGTGTGTGTTTTCCCAGCACGCAAAGGGGATTTTAAACTCCAGTGGTAGCTGCTACAGGAAAACACTTCTCCATCCTGCCTGTGCCTCTGAGTAAGCAGTTTGGGGTCACACTGGGCAACTACCCAGCCAGAGGAGCCTTGGGCTTCTTTGACTTTTAAAGTTGCCCCCTTCTGCCTTGAGCCTTCCACCGAAGGGGGAGATGTGTTTAAACTTGATGGGTCATCTCTGCCTTCGATCCTACCAGCAGTCCGTTCCAATCTCCATCACCTGGCAAGGTCAGACAGATAGACCTCTTAACTCCTAGAGGTGGGTGGGTGGGCTACTCGGGGGGCTTTGCTGCCTAGACAAAGGAATTTTGGTTTGTTGAGGAGGTGATGGAGTGGAAAGAGTAGAGTAGAGGTAGAGGGACCATCCTCCAAGGTCCCAGAGAGGACTAGTTGGGTTAAATTCCATCCTTGTGAGACGGCTGTTCTAACCCAGTGAGTATAGATGAAGCTTTGAATCTTTACAGGCTTATGCTGGAGGACTGGGATGTATGTTTTGTTCCATCTGTTTAGCCTAAGCTGTGTGCATCAGAAATGACTCTAGTGGGCAGCTGCCTTGGATCATCGTATGCCTGATGGTGCCGATGAAATGGAAGAGAGGTGGAGATGTATGAGTTGATGTGCTGGTTTTAGGGTCAGTGTGAGCTGCAGTGGTGCTGCAGTGCTGAGGGAAATGCATGCCAAGAGTGTCTTGGCATTACTTTTTTAAAGCAGAACACTTGATACCCTAGTACCATTTGTCTTTCATCAGTGTTCTACAGAAAGCAAAGGTCATAACAAGGAAGGTAATAATAACTGCATGTCTGACATATTCTTGATTTGCAGTATTCTTGATTGCTTTTTTCCTACCCCAAAATATTTTTTAACTATTGTATAAGAACCTTGAATTTTGGCTAGATGACTGATCCCCTTTGAGAGTTATTGTCTGGAAGGATGGCTGACTGATGACTTTGCGTTGACATCCTTGCTGACTTGTTTCATATAAATATGAAGTCCAAAAATATAATGGCAGATAAGCTAAACAGTAGGCCATTTCATTGTTTTTGTTTTAGGAAAACAGTATATTTGAGTTTTGCATGTCATTTATTTTAAAAATTACATTTATAGCAAAAAGTTTTCCATAGCTAGATCAAGTTGAAAGATATACATATATTTTTAGCAAGCTGCACACCTGTAATGTAATCAGGCTACCTATTTTTATCCATAGTCTGAGCAACTTAAAACCTCCTTAATAATTAAAAATGGGCTCACATTCTCCTCTGTAGCTGAAGAATATATTACTTGAGGGTTGACCCTGGGTACTTAGTCTTAGATCCAGTTCACGGTCTCTGTTCAGAAGTCCTGCAATTGGTTATATCACATGCAAACTATAAAAAGTACACGAAAAATATGAAGAGAATCTGTTTGGATTTCTCAAGGAAGAAAATGAAGATGCCATGATGAATATTTAGCAATAGGATAAATTTTATTTTGGGGGAGAACAATTGATCTTGAGTTCCTGGTAGGATAGCAGTGTTAGGGATGGTAGCAGCTGCTATGTAGTGTTATAGAATGAAAAGAGGTTCTGCTTTACTTATTGAGAAAACTGGGTTTGACTATCATTTTCAACCTCTTATTCACTGGATGCCATGATTTAGCCTTTCTGTGCCACAGTTTTTTATTTGTGAAATGGAGAAAGTAGTACCTACCTGGTGTGTGAACTCTTAGCACATGTAGATGCTGAAGGCTATTTTTAATATCTCTTGCCATAGTTTACTTCCACTAGAATTAGGTCTTCCTGCAGCCAGGTGTGTCTTCTCCTTCTGCTTATGTCCTACATGCTCTGTGGTAATAGCATCTGATGCTGGGTGGGCCCTGGCTTTGAGTGGGTTGAGCTCTCCTGCAGAAACTAAATGGTAATGACCTCATGAAATGAGAACCTTCACCATTCTTAATATACAAAATTGTAAATCAAGATTCAGAGAGGTTTGGTCATAGATGCCCAAGGCAGACTCCAGCACTTGCCTCTCCAGCATGATGAGAGCACCTTAGAGGTAATACATTGTCATGGAAAAGGGAGCAACATGGCCATAGTCAACCTGATCTCTAGTCTCAACTTTCAGTGTTCTTTCCTTACTCTGAGGTGACAGCTCCCCATTGATGGGAGGCAAGAAGAACCAGATGTTAGGGCCAGTCAGGCCAAATCACAATGGAAAGGAATTAGTGTCTGGTACCTTCCCTTTCTGGCCTGCCAGATCATCCTAGGGATGGGCCTTGTGATTCTAGCAGTAGGGACACCTGCCACAGTAGTAAACAAAACTGGGAGATGGAAGAGCCCTTGGAAATTGACTAGGTCAGCCTTTCTTGATATGAATAAAGAATGTGAGGTCCAGAGAAGAAACAACTCATCCATGGAGAAGGGATGTCTTTATTCCATTTCCACTCCCACAGGATAGGAGCGCCTCCCAGTGGTCTCTGTACTACAGTCCCTCTGTGGGGAGCCTGGGTGTTTCTTGTAGCTCTGTCAGAAAAAACTTCCTTAGTCCAGGGACCTCTATGGATCCTCAAGATGGCACTGAGATGGATAGTTCCCTTTGTCCCCAGGTCCTTGCCTGGAAAGCAGATATACCTGGCCTCTGCTGGTACATGGTTGTCATTTGCAGACTGCATTGATTTCCATTTCCTGGGGTGATGAGATCATTTAAAGGTTATTCAGTTGAGTTTCTACTTCTCATGAGTTAAGACCTTTCTCTAATCCCGCCTGCTGCTAACAGCTTGGGTACCAGGCATTGATATAAAAAGACATGCCTATTGCCCATAAACCTGAATTATTTATGAAGCCTGTGTGGATCTCTTATAGCTGCTTTGCACACAGCCTGCCTCAATGGTTACTTAATGAGTGTACCCATGAGCTTGCTTTTTTAATTGAGTGGCATTTCATGATGCTTTTAAAGCATGTGCTACCCTTGCAGGCATGCTCCCTTCCTTGGGCTGCTATTTGCAGTTGCTGCCCTCATTCTTCTGTCTTCTACCCTGAACCCCAGCCCTGGGAACTCCTTTCTCTCCTCACTGCCTGAAGTCAGCCCCTGTCCATTTTTTCCAGCATTTTCTCTGGATCCTATTCTTTCCCTCAAGTCAAACTGTCACTGCCCTGACTCAGTTCCTCATTATCAACTGACTTTTTGCAATATCTTACATTTGGCCATTATCCTGCATGGGTCCCCTTTGAGAATTGCCCCTGTGTGCCCCCAGGTAGATTAATCTTTCAGAGATACAGATTCTGTTCTTGTGACTGCCCTCCTGCTGAAACTTCTCTGTCCCACTACAGCCTCTGGGATGAGGGCAGATGCCTCAGTCTGGAGGGCCTTTCTGCAGACCTTCTTGGCACAGAGCCAAGGCTTCTCATGAAGCTGTTTCTCTTCCTCTCCTATTCAGTGCTCTGTATCCTTCCTGGATGTGTTTCTTTCCTCTCTCACCTCAGGCTCAGTTCCAGACCTGCCTCATACAAGTCATGTTCCTCCTCTCAGCTTTCCTCCCCTACCTGAATCCCAATCACTCATTTGGTTGGCTATCCACAGGGATCTGTGTCTTGCTGAAAGTCAGGTACAGTACTGCGCACCAGTTATGCCAAAGTGAGTGCTATGGTTTCAATTGTGTCCCCACTCCCCTAAAAGATTGATTGAAGTCCTAACCCCATGTATTTATGAATGTGCCCTTATTTGGAAAAAAATCTACTGATGGAATCAAGTTGAAGTCATTCAGATTGCAATATGACTGGTGTATTTATAAGAAGAAGGAAATTTGTACTCAGACACACAGAATAAAATAGCACATGAGGACACAGAGAGGCAAAGACCATAGAAAGACAGAGGCAGAGATTGGAGTGACATTGCTACAAGCCAAGGGATGCTGAGAAATACTAGAAACTGGAAGAGGCGAGGAAGGAGCCTCCCCTAGAGCATTTGGAGGGAACATGGCCCTACTGACACCTTGATTTTGGATTTCTTGCCTATAAAATTGAAGGAATGAATTTCTGTTGTTTTAAGCATCCCAGGTTTTAGCAGCCCTAGGAAACAAATCCAGTGTCAATTGACCTCTTCCTGGCCCTCAAGGTGCTGACCATTTTGTAGGGAAGATAGTCCTGATCCTTATGAGTCAGTGTGGTGAGGGTACCAAGAGAGGTAGAAGAATGTTGATGAGAACTCTGAGCAGTGCCCCCCCTCCAGGGAGCTTTCTATGCCACCTTTGCTGGGGAGGCAACTATCAAGTAAGGCTCCCTGGGGGAAAGGAGCCTGCACCCACTGTTCAGAGAGTAGGAGGACTCAGTCAAGGAAAGAAAGGCAGATCATTTCAGGCCAGGTGAGCAAAGGCAAGGGAGGGAAGGAAACAGTCACAAAAGACCTGGAAGTGAGGAGTGCTAAAACCCACAAGGCTATTAGCTCCCAGTAGGCTATAGTTTGTAAAGGAGTTTGAAATTGAACTTGGCTCCTTGTCAGTATAAGGAAATGGTAGAAGGAAAATGTCAGGAAGCAGATGAAATTTTTAGTAAATTGTCCCTGTGGTAACCTGGAGGATGGATCTGAAGGAATAAACAAAGAAGCTGAGATCTCAGAAACGAACAAGGAGGCTGGTGTAGATTTGCAAATGATTTTGAAGGACTTTAGGGTTCATTTCTCCAGAAAAGGGAGAACCTATAGCAGCTGACTCCCAGGTCTCTTGGGGATAGAAAGAATTGTCCACAGAGGGAAATGTCATGAGGGAGTAAAAGAGAGATGCTGGGCTCTGTTGGAAATAGGTGGAGTGGTGGGGGTAAGAGATGGAAACCAGGTGGCTTTTGAGGTCTGAAACTTAGAGGGAAAGACTGATTCTACAACTGGAGAATCATTGACCGAAGGATAGGATCTGAGCTATGGGCCCAAGCATGGAATGGGAAGAGAATGGAGATGAGGATTGCCTAGTAGTGAGGACAACAGATTTGGAACACAGTGGGTATGTAGCAAGAGGACCAAGAAGCAGGAGATTTCAAAGAGGGGTGGTTGGTGGGACTCAGGCCTACCCCAGGAAGGTCCCTGGGCTTCATTCAGTGCCATTGGATTCAGGGATTACTCTAAGCCAGAGTGCATCTGCCATTTCTTGACTTTCCCTTTGTCATCTGTCTATGCTTGCCTACAAAACCCTCTTGCTGTTCCTGGCACCTTTCCAGACTATGCTGCCCACAAAAGACCTGGTAAGGGTAAGCACAGGTGGATACCTGGGCACTCCATAAGTGCCCAGGGCCTCATCCCTGAACCACAGTCATTACTGTGAAGATCACTGTTGCCTATGACCATGAGCTTCTGCCAGAAGTCTGGCAGCTGAGGGTGGGGTGAGACCTGCAACATGACTGGCTTACAGGTACCTGAACCCTTATTTGCCACCCACATCTGGTTGCAGCTGTGTCCCTTCTTTGCAGGGCCCATCACCATGGGTGGCTCTGTTCCTCCGCCTCATGGGGATTGTGCCACGGGTGCGCCAAATGATCCAGCCCCTCTCTGATTGCTGCCTGCCAGGTTGGTCTATGTGTGTACTGATGTGGTGGATTCTCTGATGTGACTTCTGGGCCTTCTTGCTCCCACTCCATTATGCTTGATCTTGTACCGTTAGAGTCCCTCATAGGCATTATAGATTTCAACATGATCTGGAATTGATTTGGACACATTCTTTCAACTGTAATTTGTTCAGAAATTACATTCAGTTAGGAGACATGAGATTATTAAATATTTAAATGATTCTAAAATATATGACATAAAATTTAGTCATCTTTTATCAACTCCCTGCATCTTACCCTCCTCCCCAGAGACATGCACACCAATTTATTGAAGTAATGCTTTTCCAGATCTTTTCAAAGCCATATAAGGACATGCTCACCCGTGCGTAAATATAGACACATATATAAATGAGATCATATTGTACATATTGATAAAGTACTTGTTTTTTCCCTGACCAAAATATATTTTGGAGATCTTCAAATGTTGATACAAATAGAATATATCTCCTTTTTAAAATAATGGGCCAGGCACAGTGGTGTATGCCTGTAATCCCAGTGGCTCAGTCAGAAGGCTTAGGCAGGAGGATCACAAGTTCACAGCCAGCCTCAGAAACATAGTGAGGCTCTAAGCAACTTAGTGAGACCCTGTCTTAAAATGAAAGAATAAAAAGGGCTAGGGATGTAGCTCCGTGATAAAGTGTCCCTGGGTTTAATCCCTGGTACAAAAAAATTAAAATAATGGCATAAAATTCCATAGTGTATCATACTTTAGTTAGTGATTTCCCTTTTGATGGACAAGTAGGTTCTTTACATTTTATTACTATTCCAGTAAGTGCTGTAGTGAACCTTCTTTTACATGCATCTTGGTACATGTGTGTGGTTTTCCATAGCAAAGATTCCTAGGAGTGGAATTGCTAAGTTACAGTGACATGCACATGATAAATATCAATAGGTACTATCAAATTATCAGCCAAAAAGAATATATAAACATGTATCTCCCAACAGTGTGGATTGCCAACCAATATTATCCTGTCACTCTTTTTACTTTGTTAACTCTGATAGATAAACAAAAAGGCATTTCCTTGCTGGTTTGCATTTCCTTATTACCTTTGAGACAATATACTTTGATCTGCTTTTTGGCAGATTGTATGCATTTTGTGATTTGTATATTTATACCTGTGGTCATTTTATTCTTTGCATAGTTGTGGGTCTTCATACTGATTTATAGAAGCTCATTCTAGTTCTGATTATGTTCCCTTTGTTGTTTATATATTTTGCAAATATTTTTTCTTTGCTGCTTACCTTTTAACTGTTTGTGGTGGCTGAGGTGCTGTGGAATTTTGGAATGTTTATGTTATAAGATCTATCAATTAGAGCTTTTTTTTTAAGCATGGGGGATGGAGCTTGGAAGCTTAAAATGTTACATTCTTGACGCTTCTGGGCTTTGATTGCTCTTCCACTGTGAACAAAAACTCTCAACTTCCATTTTGCCAGCTACATAGCAGCACTGTCCATTCTGCCCAACCTCACTCCAGCTGCCATGGACATGGAGAAAAGTTGACTTTGATGGGACTTCATAGCCATTCTGAACCTCACAGTTAAACTAATTCCTTGATGAACACTGAGATCAACTCTTCTAGTGCAGGCCTTGTCTTTGGCAGTGATTTTTGGGGTGCCTGGCACCCTGCCCCTGATCCCAGGCCAGTGTCTGCCTGTGCTTGGCAATGTCATTTTCATGACTTTGCATAAGGAATTGTCTTAGCTCAGGTGACATAGCAAAATAGCACAGGCTGGTCATCTTAAACAACAAAAATTTATTCTCTCAATTCTGGAGACTAGAAGTCCAAGATCAAAGCGTCAACAGCTTTGGTTTCTTCTGAGGCCTCTCCTCTTGGCTTGCAGATAGCTCCTTCTTTACTGTATCCTCACATGGTCATCCCTCAGTCTGAATCTTCATGTCCTAATCTCCCCTTCTTAAAGGACACCAATCATACTGAATTAAGTCCCACCTCCAGGTCTTTGTTTTATCTTAATTGCCTCTAAAAGTTGCATTCTGAAGTGCTGGGGGTTTGGACTTCACCATAGGAATTTTGAGGTACACAGTTCAGCCCATAACCCAGAGGGGGGCAAGGGAGGGAGGGAGAGAGGCAGAGCGAGGGAAAGAGAGAGAGAAAGAACTGTGTCTAAGTGAGAATTGGGGAAATGAGCCTCTGAGAGGCTCCTGTTCTTGCTTAAAGTCATCTGGGGAGCAGGCTACAAATAATTCCGTCAGAGTATAATTCCCTCTGACTCTTTCATTTGACTCAGAGGCCCAGACCTCCTCAGGGTGACCTGACTGATATCAAAACTGGTCCCACTCCCCTGACTTTTTTCTCTCTGGTTGTGATCCGTGTCCCCACCATTCCAGGGTTTCATAACTCATGTTCCCTGAACAGGGGACCTACTCTTTGCTGGATCTTATCTTTTTTCCTTTTTCCCCTTGGGAGAGGTTTTCAAGTGATAATTCAATTGATTGAATGTGGCTTGTTAC